>JAVJIF010008095.1:0-96148 GCA_038442645.1 Agave tequilana
TCCATTAGACCTTTAAGGGATAAACTAAAATTTGATTTGTAAAAAAAATGTTGTTCTTTTACTATATATTGTCAATCATCTTTGGTAATGTGACATTAAATTAGACAACTGTGATTCTCCACTAGCTGGTTTGCTATGTGCCCCTGTTCTTGAAAACAAGTAGCACAAATATTATTAGGCATTCCCATATTTTCAAGAGAACTTGAACAAGGTAGTACGTCAGATTAGCCAAATTACTTATTTAGATACCACGTTGGTAATTCTAGTCCAGAACCCTCTATTTAGCAAGCTTTCCTCCATATCCAGTGACAAAATTGACCTATGGTGTCTGTGCAATCTCTCTAAAGATCTCCTGTAATGTGTCATCATTTAGTTTTGAACATGAAAATCTCTCTACTTTTCACTAAAAGCATATGCACCTAGTTGTTTAAGAGATTTAGGAGGTGCGAGAAGTTAATGAAAGAGATTATTATGAAGGTACTCATGTGCATTATATCCAAAGTGAGGCTTGAGACAACTATGAATTAATGGCAAAACAACACTAAAACTGCTCAACTCTGATTTATAAGCAAATAACCATTAATGTAAGTCTAATTGGTCTTCTTGGCATAGTCGTCACAACTTTCCATTATTCCTCCAAACTGGTTGTGTTGGCGGAGATAGCACACCAGGGAACACCTTCAGCATATCATACAAACATTTACCTGCAGCGCACTGAAACATGCATCCAGCGGAAAAACAAAAAATTGTGAAAAGGATTGCTATTTCTTTTGACAAGTACAAATATTGACTGAATGGCATTGAAGAATAAGGGGTCAAAGAAATATACCAACAAGCACCATAGACACGCCAAGCTTCTTTTCTCTTCATCTCATTCTTTTGCTTTTCTAATAGCATCTCTGTTCTAAAAGTTGTAAATATGTCTCCAAATTGGGCAGAATTAGAAGACGGACCTGGCAGGTCAAAACATATAAGTCAGCAAGACATTAAGAACTGGGTGGCCATAAAATCTAGTAAGATGAATTACCACACTGGGTCCTAATGCAGAAAGCCCTGAATGGCACCATAATGCTGGGTCATTGCTTTAGATGGATCAAGAAAAGCATGAATTAGAGTTTTTGTCAACCGAGACTGGAGATTGTGATACATGTTACCAAATCTGCAAAATGTTTTTTTTTATAAATTAATAAAATCCAAAATCCACACAATAAAAATGTTACTGAATCAAAGGATATTATAACATGAAAATCAAAGGCATCACAAATTTACAAGACAACACAGTTAATGTATTTATAATGATGGCCAAATTCAGACTAGGACTACTGTAGAGAAACCAAGTTCTGACAATTACGAAAGAGAACAAATAATTTAGATATCCAAGAAACACTGGAACAAATGAAGAACCTTCTCAGTTTTAAAAAAGACCAGGTTTTATTTTTTTTAAAAAACAAGGTAGAAAAGATTCATATACAATTCATACAACTATGGCATATTTCTCATTGAGAAATGACAATCTTTCAGGAAATCACACAATACTTTTTTTTTTTTTTTTTTTGTTGGGTGTGTGTTGTGTGTGTGTGTGTGTGTGTGTGTGTGTGTGTGTGTGGGTGGGGGGTGGGGGGGGGGGGGGGGGGGGGATCTGAGACTCCTTCTTCACAAGGATCTACACAAAAAGATATAACAATAAGCTCATATTTCCTACAGTTTCCCTTGTTAGGTTGGCATCCTCAGACCTCTTTCACCAGGAGTTGTCATGAACCAGACAAATCAGTAGTGATCAGGGATCTGCCCATGCTTTCCCACAGCCACTGAACAACAGGAGTTCATGTGTCAATGCACTAAAAAAAGATTGGTCACTTTTTCTAATTAACCAGACTCTTCTTCACTAGTATTGCCCCCCCCCCCCCACCCACCCACACCCACCCACCAAAAAAAAAAAGATGCACTTCAAGAGCAGGCTATAGACAATGGCAAATCTTAATACCATGTCTTCAAGTCCAGAATCTTTTTTCTCGATTAATATCATATCCCCTGGAACTGAGGGTGACATGTACTCATTAAGGACTCATTCGTATAGACTCCAAAAAATTTACGAGCATAACCATCCTTTCACAAGAATTAGAATCGGCAGTTGAAAGAAACAATATTAACCACAGCAAATAAAAGCTTAATCAAATAAAACAATTGCCTGTTACAGTTAAACAGTAAAAATAAGGGGACAGATACATATCTGTATCTTTCAGATATTCCTTAGAGAGCAACACATATAAAATATAAAATGTTGGATTTGACTAGAAATCAAATTTGAGCGTAAATCCAAATTGAGTTCCTTTTGTATTTCTTGTTACGTGACTCCTAGATTAAATAGGAGTCTAATTTCTTTTAGGACTATATGAGGGATTGAAATTCATGAGAAAATTCTATAAATAAAGTCGTAATATATATCTTGTATTTTGGGTGGAATGGACCAAGAGGTTAAGCCCCCCACCCCCCCCTTTCTCGTGGGAGGTTGAAACAAAATAAGAGGAAAGAAACCATGAAAAGAGATGTGAGGAGGGAATGGTGGGAGAATCTTAGTAATCTCTTTTTTTTCATCATAGTGAAACCATGACATATTGCCCCTGTGAATGTAAGCAGAGGAGCCGAACCACATAAAAATCAATGCACGTTCTTCTTCTTGGTATTGTTTATGTTTCGAATCTATGGACCCTTCTACTCTGTCATAAGTCATAACAAACTGGTATTAGAGCTATGGTGATAGACCGGTGGTCAAGCGTGCAAGTCAAAGTCGTGTCGAGTTGATGATTGGTTGTGGCACGAGGAAGAGGAAAAGATCAAGTTTTTTTCTTCTTCCAGATTTGGATGAGATGTGAGAGGAAATAGCGGTCGTGTGTGAGGCTCGTGGTGGAGTGCAACACCGTTGGTGAAGGCTGGTGTGACATTGCGCATGGATTGCATGAGCAGTGCATGGGCACTGCATAGTCTCAAGGTTGTCAGTCAAGATCTCAAGCGAAGAGATTGTGTTGTGAAACGTGTGCGTGCAAGACCGAAATCAGTGATATAACCGAAATTCGCAATGTTCCATCAAAAAATTATGACAGTGGATACGACAATAGTTAAAACTTGTAATGTGACAAATGGGTTAACAAAATTGCAGATGCAGCTTGTACCATTCTAATCTTAAATAAATTAATACAATACTTAGTTATGATGGAACAATTATACTATCATATCAACGACCGACAAATTACAGGTTTAACATATTCTCACAACTCATGATATAATGGACAGCTGACAAATAGATAAAACACTAGAGAAAAATTATCACGGCTCACAAATAAATATCGTGTTCAGAAAAACGTACCTATTGAGGATCACGTCAACCTCAGTGTCCTACTCACGTGTAGCTCTGATCTCCACGAATCCAACGCCTTGAGAATCGCGTGAATTGGACTTTAGATGGCCAAGAATAACTCAAAAATCAACTCGAATGCTAGTGAGTCTGTTCTGGAACCGGCTCTGCAATTTAGCTGCGGATCCGGGTCTGTGGAGCGCTTTGGTCAGATCTGCAGGCGGATCGGGCGCTGGTGCTAAGCGAATCGGGTCTCAACTGATCGGATTCTGTTGTGAAGCGAGTCTGGTCAAGACCTCGGGTCAGATTCAGGTTACAAATCTGTTTCGGTTCAATACAATGGATTGAGTTGAACTCTGTCACAAACTTGATTATGATCAACTCTTGATGAGACCTTGAACAGCTCTCGCGGGGAGTGCAGGGGATGCGGGCGGTGGCGGAGTCGTTGGCAGGGCACCGACGGGAGAGTGAGAGGCAGAGGGCGGGAGCATTGGGAGTGGAAGAAGGTCAGGCGGCGACATTAGCAGTGGAAAGGAAGGAGGCGAAGAGGACGATGATTGAGGAGAGTCAGTGGGGACGCGAAGCAGGGCGAGCGGTGACAACCTCGGTTGGTCGGCTCATGGTTGGTCGCGGTGCTTGGGCGGATCACTGAGGGCGAGGTGGAGTGCGTTGGTGTTGCTGTCGAGAAAGAGGTCAAGTCGAGGTCGAGCAGATG
This sequence comes from Agave tequilana, assembly GCA_038442645.1. Classification (NCBI taxonomy): domain Eukaryota; kingdom Viridiplantae; phylum Streptophyta; class Magnoliopsida; order Asparagales; family Asparagaceae; genus Agave; species Agave tequilana. Next base: position 4,068 of record JAVJIF010008095.1, read on the forward strand.
AGTTATGGTTAGGCTGCTTGAAAGAGAAGACAAGGAGAAGAAGATGAAGAGGTGGATGGTTCCGGGAGAGGGAAGATTATTGTCCTTAACATCATTCCTGAGTGGGGTGTAAGGGTACTAGACCTATAAGGTTGGATAGTGGGGAAGAACTAGACACTGCGGTCTGTGATCAGTAGCAAGTTGGAGGTCGAGCTTGGCATGTGGCGCACTAAAGGTTGTGCAATCGTAGGTTGTTTGCTAGACGGAGCACCTATGTGCATTGATCTATAGTTGGAGGACTCTACGACAATAATCTTAGCCATAATGTCGACGAGTATCACGAGAAGTTTAGTCCTTGCGATCGGATCCATCGGGGTGATGTGAGATTGACTATACTCTCCTAAAGGTGAGGTCATTAAGAGAAAACACGACCCTAAACTAAATATTTTTTAAATTAAATTCTAAATGCATGAAAGCGTAAAATTCTAGCAAGTGCCTAAGATAATGCATATCCTACCCTTACGGTACTCTGATACCAAATTGATATAAAACATGCGTGCGTGCAAGATCAAAACTGTGATATAACTGAAATTTGCAATGTTCCACAAAAAATTACAATTGTCGATAGGAAAATAGTTCTTGTAATGTGACTATAGGTTTAACAAAAATTATAGATGCAGTTTATACCGTTCCAATCTCAAATCAAATAATACAATATTTAGTTATAATGGCACAATTATCCTATCAATACCATGACCAGCAAATTACAAGTTTAACAGATTCTCACAACTCAGGATATAGTGAACAACAGATAAATAGATAAAACACTAGAGAATATTTATCACGACTCGCAAATAAATACTGTGTCCAAAAAAACCGTACCGATTGAGGATCACGTCGACCTCAGCGTCCTACTGACGCATAGCTCTGGTCTCCACAAATCCAACGCCTGGAGAATCGCACGAATTAGACTCCCAATTGTCGAGAAACAACCCATAAACCAATTCAAACGCTAGTGGGTCTGTTTTGCAAACGGTTCTGCACTGTAGCTATGGATCCGAGTTTGTGACGCGGTCGGTCAGATCTGCAGGCGGATCGGGCACTGGTGCTAAGCGGATCGAGTCTCAACTGATCGGGTTTGGATTGTGAAGCGGATCTGGTCAAGAATCGGAGTCAGATTCGGGTTACAAATCCGGATCGGTTCAATACAGCAGATAGGGTTGAACTCTGTCACGAACATGAATTTTATCAACTCTTGATCATATCTTGATCAACTCTTGCAGGGAGTGCAGGGGATGTAAGAGGTGGCAGAGTCAGTGGCGGGGCAACGACAAGAAAGTGAGAGGCAGAGGACGGGGAGCAGCGGCAGTGGGAGGTCAGGCGACGGTAATGACAGTGGAAAGGAAGGAGGCGGAGAGGCAAGAGATTGAGGGGAGCTGGTGGGACGCGAAGCAGGCCGAGAGGCAACAGCCTCGGCTGGTCGGCTTGTGGTTGGTAGGCGGTGCTTAGGCGGATCACGAGGGCGAGGTGGAGTGGGTTGGTGTTGCTTTTGAGAGAGAGGTCGGGTCGGGTCGGGTGGAGGTCGAGAAGATGAGTTTTGGGATAGGCTGCTAGGTTGAAAGAGAAAACAAGAAAAAGGAGAAGAAGATGAGGAGGAGGTGGATGGTTACGGGAGAGGGAATAACGAGAGAGGGATGGGCTCGTTGTTTTTGGCGGCGGTAATGGGGAAAGAGGGAGAAAAATTAGGGTTGGGGTTCTAAAAGAAATAGATAGGAATTAAATCCTAATCACAGTTAACCACTCACAAAATTCTTTTAATCAAAATTCAGCATTAAAGTTTATTCATAACAACTACCTTTAAATAAGCTTTACAAAACCCAATTTCAGTCCACAACCGATGTGGTACTAAACAAAAAACAAGCTAAAAAATAAAACAAAATTTTAAAATAACCAAAAATACAAGAAAAATGAAAAATACAGCTCTTGTTCAATCTCTACTCGAACCAAATAGATGCCGATGTTGCGCGCTTTCGTCTCCACTGATACATGTGCCGTTCTGATGTCTGCATCAGATTGGGTCATGGTGGCGTCTCAACCGCCAAAGAGAAAGATCACGTAAGAGGAGGTCATGTGCAAGATGAAATAAAGGCTTGGTTAGTAATTTGACATTGGGCATATAACACAAAACACCAAACCAAAGTTCAAAGTGAAATATTGGAATCCATGTGACGACGATTCACATGGGTAAGAAGAGGATGGTGTTGGATCTAGTGTGAAGCTCCAAACACCAACCACTTGGTAGAACTAACAGAAAAACATAAGGTATGACATTAAGTGTAATCAATGGTCGAGATTGATCAGAGCATAGATTGACAAAATGGTGTCGAATTCATGCGGTTTAGAAGCCAAATCCATGTTTTCAACATTCCAAGACCAGCGATGAAAGCAAATTAGGCAAATTTTATCATGTTGAGTGAGATTTTTGCAGAATGGTGTATGATCAACAATGATCAAGGAGATCAATACATACTGGATTAATAAAGTTATAGTCTTCTGATATGATGATGGGATTATGAGGCGGCTTTCTACTAGCCCTTAAAGTTGCAGACAGTTTCTACATGGCCCAGAGTTTCATGCTGTTGTTTCTGATGATTGTTAAGATTCAGTTAGATTGAGGTTCTGGAGGGGCACTCCTGGTAAAGATGAAGTCAATTCGAGGTACCAAACTAAGTTGTTTATGCTTAGGGTGATGACAAGGTACAAAACTAAATGAATAGGCTCGGGGTGAAGCTGAGGTACTAAAGCAAAAGGATATGGATTTGAGGTATAGACAAGGGAGGTTTCATTTAAGATGGAGCCACAAAATAGAAGTGGTTGAAAGATATTGAGTCAAGGTGGAGATTTATTCGATTTTGACTCAAAATCAAAGTTAAGTCCAAGTTCAAGTTGAGTTCCTTTTGTATTCCTTTTATGTGATTCTAGATTAAATAGGAGTAATTCTTTAGGACCACATCAGGACTTGAGTTTCATGAGAAAATTCTATAAATAGAGTTGTAAGCATGGTTTGAAATCCCAAAATCGGAATCGGCCATACTGGAATTTCAGGTGACATATCAGGGATATGGGATCATATCGGATGTCCATATAAGACATTATATATATATATATATATATATATATATATATATATATATATATATATATATATATATATATATATATATATATATATAACCCGGGTAATTCTAAAATTTTATATGTTACATATTGAAAAATATGTGATAATATGCATGTAAAGTATTCAAGTATAAACGATATGCGTACAATGCAATAAAATAGAATTAAAAATTGCAAACCAATTCAAAATATAATTTCAACAATTATAATTTATAATCTTATATAACATGTATGATGAAAAGCTTAGTACTTACCTAGAATTTGATGAATGAAAGAAAAAAATAAAAGATGAAATTCTTACTCTTTAAATATAAGTTTTTGAGTAAGAGGCTTACTTGCAAAAAACAAAAGATATGCATAAGAATCACAAGAAATACATATAACTCGATATATAAACAAAACAAAATAATAAAAAACATTACTCATCCCAATCCTCAACCCGTCCCTTAACAACACACATAAAATGATAAACAACATGTATAAACAATAAAATTAAATAATTATAAACTATAAATATTTAATAAACATTCTCAAGTCTCAGGTCCCTAATAATAGAATAATATAGCTGAAAAGATGAGCGCAAACCGATTTGTTATGACAAAACGCAAAAAAATTGCAATATCAGCCAATATCAATTGATATCGGATCAAACCGAGATGCCCGATTTTTTTTAATCAAATTGTATCGATATGATGGGGGCACAAGCAACAACAATAGCATAAGCAGCAAGTAACAAAAAAGTAACAGAAGCAAGCAGCAGCCCAAGTAGCAAGCAGCAGTACAACCAGCAAGCAGAAACAGCACAAGCAATACCAGCAACATAAGCAGCAAAAGCAAGGAGGAGGAGAAGCACAAAAGAACATACCTAGCAGCAACAACCTGAGTAGAAAAAGCCCAAAAGCCCACGCATCAAAAGAAGAAGAGGAGCTGGGGAAAAGAGGAGGAAGAACAAAAAAAGCACAACCTTAAACAAAAAACCAAAAGTTTCACTTGCCGAATAATGATGCCGCCAAAGAGACATTTGATCCTCATTGTTGCCCGAAAGCTTCATCGAAGCAAGCCCTAGAAACAAGTTCCCTCGGTACTGATTGGGGGATCGGGATTTATTTTTTGCTTTTTTACCTGAACCGATCTGTGCCTTTTCTAATATTTCAGCCAATTTTGGGTTGTATTGGTGAAAATCAGCTGATATGACACTGTTACGAATCAACACACACTTTAGAGCAGTGATTTTAAGCCTACATAACCACTTTATTATTCATCCCCCGATATCGTATTAGGTCGGGTCGATTTCGATACGACCCAAAACGTATCAGAATCAGCCGATGTTTCAAACTGTGGTTGTAAGCTGGTTTTGGTTTGGGTGGATGGACTAAAGGGTTTGCCTTCTCTTGTGGAAGATTTGAGAGAAGATGAGAGGAAAAGGGAGATGAGAGGAGGGGTGGTGAGAGAATCTTGTAATCTCATTTTTTTTATTATAGTGAATCTATGAGATGACCCCAGAAATGTAAACCGAGGAGCTAGACCATATAAAATCGGTGTGCTTTCCCTTCTATTATTTATGTTTCAAATCTATGGGTGCTTCAATTATGTCGTAACATAAGATATAAAGAATCTATAACACATGGAAATGATTACTTAGATATAAGTTGGACATGGAGAATCATAGTAAGAGATTACTCTTGCTATTCAATTTTACCTTGTCTTTACATTTGATGCATGACATGCCAATGTTCCAATGCCCTTGGAGAATCAAGGCCAGAGCAAATTCTCCAACTATAATATATATTACCCAAGTCAACCCCCTTATGATAGCTGTGGGAACCGAACCTGGTACCTCCCTCATAGGAGAGTGTTACTGACGGGCTAACCTGCTTTCACGCCAATGTTCCAATACTACCCATTCCACATGCTGGATTCTCGTGAAGATACAAATGCACATGAAAACTAAAATGAATATGCATAAAAAAATGTACATTTCCAATGCAATTTTGATCTGTGAAAGGTTGTAATATAAAATGCCAGGGACAACTATTTATGAAATAAATTGTTGATGGCATATCTTCATTAAATCCCGTCTAATAATTTTCTTAATCCTTAATTGGAAAAAACCTATCTAAATTAAACTTTTCGGCACAATGAGCTACTTGTGTGACGCCGAGCACACACCACCCCCAATTATTGAGGTGTATAGATACTATAAAGCCACCATTAATGGCTATAATGTGTGCAAACAATTAAGAACATATAATCTAGATGCAAAGAACACCAAATGTGAACATCCTAGCAAACATTCTAGTAAAAATAATTAGCATTTGAAATGACTAAGATTAACAAGGAATATGGGTGAAAATCAAAGTATGAACCTATGTCCAAATAATCCAACCAATAAGCCCCATTCACAAACCTTATATCTTTCCTCTTTGTGCTGGGGTCTTTCCTAGCCTAAGTGAATTTCTAGGATTGCTTTTTTTGTTGTTTGAGCTTAAACATATATTGCACTGATTACATTGATAAAGGAAAAACACCTGTATCATGCACATTTTTCAATATTTACCCTGGATATGGGTGGATACACTTTAAACTATTATTGATGTATCCTAAAATTCATAAATGTCCCAGATAGACCATACGCCAAATTTTGTCTATTGGGAAGCCAGTCTTATGATTATCAAACAATGTGCTCAAGTGACCGTCCCACACATAGGACAGGGTGAGATTAGAAAATGGAATACTAAATATTTGTTATTATCTTAATTCATGCACCAATGCCAGCAAAGGAAGATATCACTAACAAAGGTTTCTAAACTGCCATCTGGGGCTTCAATCCTTTTGAATCTTATTACATGTAATGTATATATTGCTTCTCTAGCTATTCCCTCCCCAATCAGGTCGATGTGTCCATGAGAAGCGAGCTGGAAATGATGAGCACACCCCTCTAAACCATCTTGATTTGAGGCACAACACTAAAGCCCTTGTTGCTGGAACCACAAGGAATAGGGACACACTACATCGTCAACTTCAGCAGGTGCTTTCCTAGTAGAAATATTGACTCCTCGAAAGGGTTAACCTTCTTCCATCTTTAGGTCTTGACAGGTTCTTTGTTCACTGTCGGAACAGAGAATTCAACCACTGAATAGGACCCCAAAAATGATGAGCAGGCCACCGTCAACTATCTCTATCCTTCCAGTTGTAAGCATTGATCAGTTATCAAATTTCCACCGATGGCTGGGAACCTAGACTCGTCGACTGGTTTTAGTACAAACTATTCCTATTTTCAGAAGAGTATAAATTATGAACTTGGTCCATCTACTTCTTTTCGTGATAGACTGAATGCATAGAAGGAACCAAGAAGATGGAGCTGATAGGAATAAAGCTAAGACATTAAAGAAAACAGTGGTAACAATCTACTAGAAGACTACTCATGGTGAGATGGTTGTTTTAGGGCTAAAGGATATAAATATAAAATATCAAAGAAGAAAATAGTATTCTCATGAGCATGGCACGCCTATTTTCCTCCAAATTTGGACATCAAAATCGCCATAACTGTTGGATTAAAATTAAAGGATGATTTCTAACCTTTTTCATTTTATAGCTTGCCTAGGTTAAAAGCAATATCTTGGCAGTTTGTGGTGGACGTTAGTTTCCCTTAAAGCAATAATTATGGTCTTTCTACAGACATATTATTATATTTAGGTTTTGTAAAAGATAAAAAGTTCACAAAATAAAGTTGCAATATTCTTGCAAAAAAAGAAAGAAAAAGAAAAAAAATAGTCGTTTGACAGGACACTTGTTCAAGAAACTGGCAGAAGGCCTCAACGGATACGAGAACTGTCCGACAAAAATGTGTGAAGATTGAAGCACTGGATTTCCTATCAGGGTTGGGTGGAGAATATCCTTCATGCATCATAACAAGCTTATTGGCTATAATATAGCCCAAAGACAACAAAAATGGGCATTTACAAAGCAACAATTTTGCATCATGAGAAATAAATCTAACCTTCTGCAAACTGAAGCAACAAGATTAGCAGAAAAGTCCCTAAGCTCCCAATGGTTATCTGCAATTCGCTGCCCCAGCCTTTTCGCAACAAGGCATGTTATAATTGAAGGCATCAGCTGATGTAACTGAAATGTTGATGATAAACAGTACAAATTAGACAAAGATCAAGGCATTTTATTAATAGAATGGCAGCCTATTCTTAGGAGCAATCTTGGTTAGATTCCTTTGGTAAAATCAATGCTACTTAATTTGTCAATACAAAAATGTCCACGGTATCATAGTTTAGAGGTAAAATATGCCACCTTCATAATGAAAGTAAAGTGAACAGCATAATCAACAACAAACAACTTACATAAGGCTCTATGTGTATGTGTGGATTACAAAGTAGACTTCGGACAACACGCATCAATGCAAAGAGGATTGGAAGATCATTCAGACTTCGAGGAACCTGTGAATTAAAGGAGCATGTAAATGCAGTACTAGGAAATTTTGATTTATAAATAAATAGTTGAACAAAACCAACCTCATCTGCGATGAAGTATGAAAAATACGGAACTAAAGGGTGAAGCCCTGAATCTGTAGCTAAACTTGTTAATGCCTTCTCAAAAAGGACGGATTCAGGCCTACTCAGAGTGAGCTCAGTGATTTTATCAAAATATAACTGCAAATTATAAAAAGAGAAACAAGGCAAATCTTTAATCAGCAGAAACTGTTCCAACTGAGTTCTATGAAGACAATCAGTTTGTAAAATAAGAGATCTGATTGTGTTGAAAAGGGTACCTGTAGTTCTCTAGATAATACATGTTTAACAGGAAGTTTAATATCAACAGGAAATCCATCGTCCTTGCTATGCTCAGACCTTTTGGTCTCGGAAGGGGCAACAAGTGCTGCAAAATAAAGACATAATGAACAATCTGAATAGGTTTCATTCAAAGATGCTCCTACTGACAGAGCAGAACATCCAAGACAAGGATAAAGTAATACACTTTGTTGATAGATTGGAACAGTATACTTGCTGTTCAGAGTAACTAGAGTAGAAAATAAACAAGGCAAAAATGAAACAACAATAACTTATGCGTTAAGATTTTATAACTCACAAATGAAGTGAAGATATATTCATAATAATCAGCACAGAAATTGTAAGTAGTTGTAGCAGCTCCACCATGAAAAGATGCAATTGAGTGCATGATGTTCACACAATGTGATTTGTGATGAATAAGCACGTGATAACTTTCTGGTTAAGATAAATTTATTTTTAATTTGAAAATATATCTAAAACCTGGAAAACCAAATTGAAGGAAATAAAAACAAATTATGGTTTGTGCGGACAGAATCAAGTCAGGTCGAAGTTTGACATGGAAAGCAGTTTTTAGGTATTTTATAGTTTTTCAAGGTTGGGCAGCTCACATTGAAAGGGATTACATCTGGACTATTGTCGTCAATAGAGTTGTGTATTTAATGAGATTTGGGCTGAAAGTTGGTTGAATTTTGAGGTTTGCCTCCCTTTGTGGGAGGAAGAATCAACAGAAACTAATCGAGAGGAAAGATGAGAGAAGAGATTGCAAGAATAATGTACCTTGTTTATCACAGTGGAACTTTGATGTATGCCTCACCTAGATGTAAGCAAAAACCAAACATCATAACAAATATTGGTATATTTGTTTTTTACTCCTTGAGTCCTTTCTTCTCAATGTTTTGGTTTATTTAATATTTATTCTTGTATAAACAATCATATCAATAAATATTTTTTAGTGTCGTTTTTGTTTGCCTGTCCAAGAATGTGATCAGGCTTGGTGTACCCCAAGATGAGATTGATGGACAAGTTGGTGGAGTAAGATGAAGATAAGGAGGGCATCACCACGGAGGCCCCAGTTCGACTGAAGATTATGAAACTTTGATTTGCTGAATTAGATATAAATCTAAGGATAAGGTGCAAACAACAAAGCCGGGGGCTATTGTTGTTCATGATGACCCCAAGGTGATTTTGTGGTGATGAAAAGAATTGTGTGAGATAGTGGTTTATGAGGCTGGGGCTATGAGGCTTTTTGCATGACCTTTAAGTTGTAGACAAGGTTTTGCAAGTTCATGATAAGATATAAGATGAAGATGAGGATGTGAAGGCCTTCTGCATAAACTTTGGAGCTACACAGACATGATTTTGCATGGTTCATGACACTGTCATAAATGTCCACAAAATGGAGATAGAGCTTATATCATTTTCAGTCAATGTCATATGAAACACCAAAATGTACGAATTTAGATATGACACCACCGCCAACCCATGAACCTGCTCAATGCCACCATTGCTTGGGCCCAACTTATCACCATTTAATCACTCCTTGTGCATTTCATCAAACAGTCTGATGGCATGATTGACCGGATAGCATCAAGGAAAATTGCTGTAAGACACGTGGAATTAGACAAAAGAGAGCACCAGTGGTCAAATCAATTGATTTGGATAGGCAATCATGGGCATTATATTGAGGGCCGCTAGATGGGAAAACATTTGGTTTGGTTGGGGGATTTCAATGACCAGTTGGCCATTGAGTAAAGAAAGATGAAATAGTTATAATGGAGATGCAATGAAGGATTTAATAATCAATGAAGCATTCATTTTTAGCTGTAGGTGATGGAAAAAATTACAGTTCTTCGGATAAATGAAACAAGATAATTGACAAGGGATGATTAGATTAAATATAATGACTATAATTTATGATATAAATGAAAAAAATTGATATCGCTAAAGGAAAAACTATATACAAATGGAATGGCTTGATTTATGATATTATGAGCCTGCAAACAAATTTATCTTTATCCATATTATAATTACGAAATTTCCATGTTGTTGAATTTCTTATCATTTTCATGGCATCATCATAAAAGCCCCTTAATCAGCCAAGATAAGTTCAATTATCGTAGTAATGTACCATAAATTACAACCTTTCCATTTTTATGTTTTCTATGACTTAAAAATAGGTCAAATATATCCCCTCGAAATTGTATACTCTCTGTTCTAATATAATCACCATAGCATTTCTGATTATGATAACAAACCTTTGCAATTTCCTTCAATATAAATTACAGCCATTCTATTTATATCCAACTTTCCCTTTTGCAAGATCTTTAAATATTTAATTTTCCCATTTCTGTAATAAAGTACAACCATTAATTTATACCTAATTCCCCCTGTCAAACATTTTGCTTTAATTTATCCAAAAGACCTAGATAGAGCCATCCAAACTTTTCGTGATTCGTAGTTAAAATGAGATTTGCATTCATTATCAAATTCTTCAGTTATCATTCATTTATATTTATATCTATTTCATTCTTCTCTACTAACCACCAATTGTTGCATGAACTCCCTCAAACTAGAGAAAGAAAAACAAATATACAAGGCATGCATGAAAGAACAATTCCTTATGCATTGAGATATTAACTCACTAATGAAAGAGAAGATGTACCCATAATAATCAAGACCAGTAAATAAGTAGTTATAGGAACTTCACTATGAAAAAGGGCAATTGAAGGCATGATGCAGAAAAACTGTGATTTATAATGAATGTGCATGTGATAAGTTTCTACTTAGATGAATTTATGTTTAAGTTGAAAGATCTATTTATAACCTGGAAAACCAGATTGAAGGAAATAAAATACAACTGAATGGTGGTGGTAGTGTTTTTCTTTTCTTTTCTTTTTTGGTATGGGGGGTGTATTACGTAAGTGCTGCGCCAGGTCTGTATCACAACATACATGAAAGATCTACTATGAATCAAATATACATTTCCTAAGTATTTGGTTGATCTGTGATAGAAATTTTTGTAACAACATTTTCCTTAGAAAATTGTAATTCTGCATATATTTGCGAATGGATAATTTCCTGACGTAGATCTTTTACATTTGTAAATGTGTGTATCTATGAATATGTGAGTTTTTTTTTTTCCTTTGAAATATACATGAAGTTCTAGAGGAATATTCATGCATATCTAAGCATACATACATGAACGTCTTAAGGCCCCCACCAGAGCACCAGTTGCCCATTAAGCTCTGAATGACTTGCCCTCCTGTCAGCCATCTTCCACCTTCCTAGCATATTTTGTAACATTACTACGGATATAACCAATATCCAGTACAAGTGTGTGCAAAAGTCCACTAGAATCAATATGATAATTTTCTTCCAAACTTCTTGTTATGATCAAGATTATCACACTTACTCTTAGTTTTTCAATAACACGCATTAATGATTGTCCCACAAATACCCTACTGCCAGAGACAAATTAGTTATTTTTGCAAAAAGAAAAGGAAAAATAGTTAAAACTATTAGAGACAATTTGACTAACAAAGCTGGATGTCTTCATATGATGCGTTTTTTCATGGTTTTACTGCATGCGCCACAGGATCATCAAGATATTATGTTAACCAACAAAGAAAAGAAAACCACTAATATAAATCAACTGTTTGGAAAAATGATAAAAGAAGACAGGTACGGACAACATCGTGAAGCCTCAAAATCTAAAAGCCTTCAAAATATGTAACGCCAACAGACTAAATAAAAGGACTTGGCACATGAAACTTAGTTCTGCTAAAAAGAACAGTAAGAAATCCATAATTTAAGCTGAGAACATATATATTGGGAGTTAACAAATTGAAGAAGAAAAGAAGTTCAGTGAGTTTATGGCATTGAGATAATGTAAATATCCATATCACACAAAAGATTGTACACACCATCAACAGGGGCATTTTCCGGAATTGCTGGCTGCACCCCTTCAATCGCAAGCCAATGAGCAACAACAGAAGTATCAAGTGGCGCCTTCGGTAAAGGCGCATCAATTATCTACAGATTCCCACATCCCAACAAACAAATAATCAAACAACTGGCATAAAATTAGACGATGAAAAAAGTTGTCAACAGTGAATTCTTACATCCTTAAAGTCCACTTCTTTGTCATCAAGGTAGAACAGATCTTTATGCCCAACAGCCTTCTTGAACCTCAACGGATCTCCAGAGGCAAACCCATAAATAGGCTAAAAATTCAACAATATTATATCATTCATCAGCTCAATATTACCCCTGCAGTTTAAACCATTACTAAATTCACCAAAGATCGCATCTTTTCTCAAAACTACGACAAAAATAAGCTAAATTTCACCAACCTCCACGTTTCTCAGGCTGAGAGCGCTGTCCACATCGTCCGCGGTCAGCACCGTCCGCTTCGAGTGGCGCATGCACTTGATCGCCTCCTGAATGAAGACCAAGACTAGGGCTTTTGAGAAAGGGGTGGATTTAGGGAAAGGGCGAGTAATTAGGGTTTTGGCTGGATTGGGGACTGACCTGCATGATCTCGCGGAGGCGGTACTCGACGTCGGGCGCGAGGGCGAGGGCGACATCGGGGGAGAGATTGGTGATGCCTATGCTCTGCGCTATTACCTCGATCGTCTCTTTTGGGACGATGCTCATCTCTGTCTCTCGCTCCCTCTCTTCTCACTGGGAAGAAGAGCAAGCACGCACGCGACGTGTTTGATTTTATGCCCCCGCGAAAGAAAAAAAAACAGAGTTAAAAAACTAATAGGCTTCTGGAACTGGGCTGAATCCATCTACACTTTTTCTTTTCTTAACCCATGACTTGGCCCAATTACTGTCTCCAGGCCTGTTAAAGAGCCCATTTGGCAGCAATGAATTGCAATTTTGTGATTTCTTTAGATTTATGTAACAATTAAAAAAATTTGTCAGGCAGTTACAATTTCAATTTACATTATTCTGGTTGAAATAAAATCTCTGAGGTAGAAACAATAAAGGGTTAATTGCATATATACCCGATGTACTATAGAGAGTGAAGCATTAATAAACCTTTTTATTAGGAGACAGACTTTGTGGCTCCTAATATTTAGGCTCTTAATATTAACAGACAGAACCCCTGAGTCAAAATATGTTTAGCCGGAAGAAATTCAAGAGATAGAAGACTTCAAAAAAGATCAACTCAAGTAACTTATGCAAATCCATTAGAACAAATTTTTAGAGAGAGAAAGAAGAGGAGAAGAGAAAGCAAAGGTAGGAAAGGAAGAAGAGGAAGAAAAAAAGAGAAGAAAATATGCAATAGATGAAGAGGAAGAAAGAGAAGAAGTAAAGGAAAAGGAAAGAGAAGAAGAAACAGAAGAAGAAAAGAAAAAAAAAAGGCAAAAATAGAAGAAAAATGAGAAGAAAAGGAAGAAGAAATAAAGAGAAAATTGTGAAGAAGAATAATAGGAAGTAAAAGAAATACAAGAGGAAGCAAAATAATTTTGGTTAATAAGTAGCAGTTACAAAAATGAAATAGGAAAAAACAATATTGATCATTGATGTGTAGAAAATCAAACACTTTAATTCATGTTCGCATCTAAAGCAAAAAAAATAATTACAAAGTGAAGAAGACTTTTGAAAAAGTCATGAAGATTGACAAAAATGAGACAAAATACCTTATCTTGTAGGTTGACTGCAATATAAACGAAGATAAAAATATCAAAGAAGAGCATCACGCCATCATTAAGAAAAAGTTCAAGACGGAGTTCAAGACCAAAGACACCCTCAAACAGATAGACGATCAAAGAGAACTATTCAGATACTGGAGGACATGTTACAGTCATGTGTACTAAATTTTGGAAGAAATTGGGATAAGTATCTACCTTCGATAGAATTTGCTTACAATAACAGCTATCAATCTACCATTGGCATGCCTCCATTTGAACATTATATGACAAAAAATGTAGATCCCTGATTTGTTGGGAGAAAGTTGGTGACAGGAGAATATTTAGCCCTGATATAATTCAAGAAGTCACTGATAAAATTAAAGTAATTAAGGAGAGGATGAAGGCAACTCAGAACAGACAGAAAGCTTATGCAGATAAATGTCACAGACCACTGGAATTTCAAGTAGCGGATAAAGTTTTTCTGTAAGGTATCCCCAATGAAGGGAGTAATACCCATCAATAAAAGGAACAAATTAGATCTGAGATATGTGGGACCGTTTGAAATATTAGACCAAATTGGACCAATCGATTACCGTTTAGCCTTACCTCCCAATATGGAAAGAACATATAATGTATTTCATGTCTCTCAGCTAAGAAAATACATAACTGATTCCGACCATATTATATCATATCAACCACTACAAATACTAGAAGACATGTCGTACATAGAGAAGCCAAAACAAATCTTAGACTAAAAGGAGAAACAGTTGAGAAACAAAACTATTCCTTTAGTTAAGGTTCTATGAAGAAGTCAACAAATAAAAGAAGCAACATGAGAGCCAGAAGAAGAGATGTGGAGAAACTACCCACAATTATTTCGAGGTACGTTGAGTTTCGCGGACGAAACTTTCTTAAGAGGGTAAAGCTATAACAATCACTTTATTTAGTCACGGGTCATCACCATAAATGATGTTATGTGAGTAGATCATATAAATTCCCACTAATGTAATTCAATTAGTTCATTACAACAAAAATTTAAAAAGGATAGGGTTATGAAAGTATTGGTGTTAGTAGCATGTTGTGTTTGTTGGTAGATATTTTTAACTAAAACCCTATAACATTAAGAGAATGAGATTTAATTAAAAAAAAAATCATGGGGTTAAAGTATACGTTAGTTTGTAGTATTATAAATACATGTGTGTATATACTTAAAGTATATACATATTAAACTTTGACTTTTGCCCTAAAATAACACCCCAACCATGCTTGGGTGGTGGTATGGCTTGAATGAGAGTGGAGAGGACCATGCCTATACGTGTATGATGGCGTTGAGAGGAACTAATTTTGATGAACACTTTGTAATAGGAGAAAAATATGGTGAAAAGTATTTGAAGGAAAATTGAGAGAAAAGCTTCATTTCTCTCACTCTCTTCTCTCTTCACTATTTCTCTCACCCACTTCCCTCTCCACCTCCCTCTCTCTCCCACGGCCGACCACCTCCCCTAGCCGCCACCAGCCGCCACCTAGCCGTCGGCCATCCCCCTCCCTCTCTCACTTTGACACACACTCTCTCTCTCTCTCTCTCTCTCTCTTTTCACTTCTAAAAAAAAATCCTTTCTTTTCTTCTATTCTATTTCTAAGTCAAAGGTTTCTCTTAAACCATTGTTGAAATAACTTCTAATTAGTGCCATGACCACTAGGAGGAAGTAGATTTAGAGAAGAATTGAAGATTTAGCCTTCAACACAAGTTTAAGGGGAGAAAATCCTTCATAATCTCAAAGTAATCACCATGGGAACTTTGAACTTTTTCCTCTTGAACAAATTTTGATGTAGTTATTCTTACTTAGGTTTTGTGGAGTCAATATTAGACGGGGAAGTCATTCTTACAAGTGAGTAAAAGTTTTAACCACTAAAGTGATAAGCTTGTAACTCCTAAGTTTGAGGAGTAAAGGGAATTACCAATTTATATATATATGGTTAAGGAATACATATCACATGTTATGATTGTTAGTATATGTAACATTGGACAAACCATGGGTGTGTATTTATATATACAAAGTTAAATTACGATTGACGTGATTTTCTATACAAAAATGATAAGTTTGCGTTGTAGTTAAATAGTTAACTTCTTGTAGGTATATTGTTCTACATAATTAAAATCTTATACGTACATGTAGTAAGTAAGACCATGTATGCTCACTCTTGGATATGATTGGTGTGGATATGAATGTGTGTAGCTTGGATCATATATGTTCAATTTCATTTTACATAATCGGTACTCATGTGCATGTTGATAGATTACATGAATTAATATAATAAGAAATCTCTATAAATGCACGTCTATGTGTGTGTGTGATTTCACATATATTCATGATAACTTGACTGATGGGTTTTCAAATGTGGTAATCCTAGGAGTGAATAAAAAGTTTAGCTTCATGCATGATTACTCTCATGTATAAATTATGATCTTATCATGTGAAATGGAACAAGAAACTTACATGTTAAATTATGACGAGAACTATGTGTTGTATGTTATTATTATAAGTGTAATATTCATTCATATTTGGACTCTGTTATGTTGCATCTTGTGGCTGGTAAATAGGAATAGATATCGGAGGAAGGAACCGAGTTGAACCGGATGTGACCGAAAGTGAGTGTTATTATGTTTGAGTAACGTATTGGAGGAAGGGATCAGATTGAACCGGAGTAACCGAACGGGAGTTTAGTGTTATGTTTGAAGTGTGTTTAGTGGAAACTTGAATCTCGTTTTTATTCTTTATTTGGCTAATGTGATACATATAAATGTAACAGTGTATAACTAATTAATGTATAAACTTGTTTTATTCACTGAGCTGTCGAGCTTACCCCGTTATGTTAACCACCTTCAGGTATGAATAAAGGTAAAGCACCCGTTTAGTATCAAGGACTGTTTGGGACAAGGAAGACCAAGCTACCTCTTCTGACACACCTTCCTTCATAATATATACACACTTTGAAACTTACGTATAGATTCTCAGGTTAAAGCATGCTATATATTTTGGTAATGGATTGTAATATATGTAAGGTTTATGAATATGGGAACGTGATATAGAAGTTTGTAATTAAACTGGTGGTTGTAGAAGTACGGAAGGTAGTTTTGAATGGGAATTTATGAACTATTTATGATCTGTTTGGTGACATTAATCTTGGATATTATACGTAGGCAAAGTCAAGCCGAACTAGGGCCGTCTCAAACATTTCGAGGGCCCTGTGCGAAAATTAAAATCAGGCTCTTTTAACATAATTTCTCAACATACTACCTTCTACATAAAAATCAAAACAATAAAAATTTTGATTTAAAAGGGAAGATGAAAATCTCCCACAAAGTTCAAAGAGAAATAAATGTACAACACTACTAGGGTTTGAACTGAGAACCTTAATGTCAAATCCAAGTGCTCAAACCATTATACCACATTAGTATTCAATTTTAAAAGCAACGAGTTTATTTATATACATTAAATAAAAACACTTCTTCTTTATCACATGGGGCCCTCTAAGCAGTGGGGCCTTGAGCGGTTGCTCAGGTTGCTCCTGCTGAGAGCCGGGCTTGAGCCGAACTATCATAGTTATATCATGCTTGAGATATTGAGATCTTATAAGTAAGTTGATGTTAGCCGAAATATTATTATTGTATTGTGTTGAACCCATGTTTAAAGGAGATGCTATAGAAAATTCTTAGAAAATCTGCGTAATACATAAGATGACTATGCAAATGTAAGAATTATGAAAGATTAGTAACTGGAACCGTTACACTTCTGTTACTGAACCAGAGCTGCTACTTTGCACTTTCCTGCCAATATCCCTGGGCTGATACGCTTCTAGACTGAGGTTGCTATTGTCCAACAATTGAGCATAATCTGAATCCTGGCACCCATGAGGTCACATTCAGATCCAGAACCTGTGACATGTATAAGTTCTGATTCTATCCAGAACCTTTCACATGTACAAATCCTGAAACAGTAAAATACCGATATATACACACACAGACACACACATATAAATACATACATAATGAAATCACTTATCAATGTCCAATGAATGAGAATTGTACATAGAATTAAATATCTCCGGAGTTCTAAACTAATTATGAGTCCCAATGAAATAATGTTTGATATCTCTAATTAATTAATTAATTAATTGTGTGTTTGGCGTTGGTTCTAAAATATTTGAATTTTCAATTTTATTTTCCTCACCAATCCTTACGTCGAGTTATTTATAACAAATTATTTCAAGTATTTATTTTATCAATATCCAATAAATGAGAATTGTACATAGAATTAAACATTTCCGGAGTTCTAAACTAATTCTGAGTCCCAATGAGATAATGTTTGATATCTCTAATTAATTAATTAATTAATTGTGTGTTTGGCGTTGGTTCTAAAACATTTGAATCTTCAATTTTTTTCCTCACCTATCCTTATGTCAAGTTATTTATAACAAATTTTTTAAGTATTAATTTTATCAATGTCCAATGAATGAGAATTGTACAGAGAATTAAACATCTCCGGAGTTCTAAACTAATTCTGAGTCCCAATGAGATAATGTTTGATATCTCTAATTAATTAATTAATTGTGTGTTTGACGTTCGTTCTAAAACATTTGAATTTTCAATTTTGTTTTCCTCACCAATCCTTACGTCAAGTTATTTATAACAAATTATTTCAAGTATTAATTTTATCAATATCCAATGAATGAGAATTGTACATAGAATTAAACATATCCGGCGTTCTAAACTAATTCTGAGTCCCAATGAGATAATGTTTGATATCTCTAATTAATTAATTAATTAATTGTGTGTTTGGCGTTGGTTCTAAAACATTTGAATTTTCACTTTTATTTTCCTCACCAATCCTTACGTCAAGTTATTTATAACAAATTATTTCAAGTATTAATTTTATCAATAAGCACTTGAAATTCTAAAATTATCAAACATGATAAACCTTTTAAAAGTCCTTTTTTTTAAAAAGGACACTTTTGAATGAATTCTTTTCTAAAAAGATTTATCTATAAACACAAACAACACCTAATACTAATCCTAAACCTAAGATGATACAAGTGAAGTTGCAGATCTATAAATATAAACGTATTAATTAAGTTAAAGAAAATTATAAACTGGCCTCCAAATTCTCCGAGCACTTCTTTTTTTTTTATCAGAGGAGAAGTAACAGAGATTAATCAAACAAAATGACTTCCATGCTTGCCACCACACAACTTCAGCCAAGCAAGGGTAAATATTGCCCTATTTCTCTAATTTTTCTTCATTTTATTTCGTTTTGTTTATTATTATTAACTCAACTTTTCTTCTTATTTGTGAATTTAACAACTAATATTTTATTTTGGAGTTTAATCATGATAGTTGTAAAAATATCCTAGGATTATTCTCTTTAAGGTTTTTTTTTTTTTTTTTTTTTTTTAAGAAGAGTAGAGAAGCATGTTGATTTTTTCCATATTATTTTTTGTCCATAATGTCAAGTAATTTTTATCTTTTAAGTTGCATGAAAGCCGATCATAATAGCGTGTATTTTAACAAATATTTTGTCTAAGTTGGTGTTTATAAGTTGGGGCATATTTATTTCCTCCTTGAAAAAAAAATTGTTCATGTATAATAATTAATCTCATAAATCTTTTATTTTTCTTTCACAAAAAGTAAAATAAAATAAACGTAGTTTTATACTGTGATCCTATTTATCTAAAGATGTAAGGGGAAAAAACTTGATGCTCAAAATATAATCTCTTTCTAGAAGAGCTTTATTCATGCACGTATACCAATTGGTAAAAGAATTCAATACTAGGATGCAATTTATGTCAAAACTGATCGAAGGGAGGTTTTCTCCCGTGACTCATATAGAAACTTTATCCGCCCGTCTATTCCCTCTCCTCCTGACCGAAATGTTAGTGAAAATCGACAGCCATACTAGTTTAAACAAAATTTAAGTTTTTCCCCATACCTGTAGTCTTTTTGTTAAAAGAAAAACATAAAGTCTGGATTTCAGTAAATTTTAAGTTCTCCAATGGTGATATTAATCTTGACATTGTTCATATTACAGTACTATAGTATTTCAATTTCATATATCAGTAAATCATAGTACTTCTAGGGCTACAAACAAAAATTAGAACATTACCCAACAACATTCCAAATATCAGTAAAAAGGAAAAAACATTCAATTGAAACTGCAGTCAATTAAACATCAGTCCCAGGTACTCAACAAAGTTTGCCTTCTATATTTGAATGGCTTTGTACAGACTAAAATACAGAACAATCAACACAATATATAGATGGCCTTATAATTATGAATCATATAGTTGAAACCACCAGAATTCTATCACAAACCAAACTTTTTTGTAACAATGTGCAAATTGAGTTAGCCATTGCCAGTACATAAATCAATATTCACCAATCTATCTTATAGCTTGACATAATTGCCAACCACTTGCAATCTTACATGAATAGAAAACATACAACCTATACAAAAACAATCAGTAGACACTCTCTCTGCATACTGAATTCAAATGAACTAAACAAAGGCAAATTTAGTTCTTATACTCAAAACTGTATATTTTTACAATTTTCCACAATTGTGGAGACCATATACATGGTAACTAACATTTCCATACAATTTTCTTTTTTTCAGATGAGGATGAGAATGATCACCCGATTGAAGAAGTGAGGCTCACTGTCCCAGCCACCGATGATCCCACCATGCCCGCCTTCTCATTCCGAACATGGGTCTTGGGTATTAGCTCGTGTGTCATCCTCTCTTTCGTCAACAAATTCTTCGCATATCGCCAGCAAAACCTCGGCGTGTCATCAGTCTGCGCCCAGATTATTGCCCTCCCCCTTGGGAGGCTGATGGCAGCAACACTTCCCACCAGAGACTTCAAAGTCCCGCTTACAAATTGGTCCTTCACATTGAACCCAGGGCCTTTCAACATCAAGGAGCATGTACTCATCACCATCTTTGCAAACTCTGGTGCTGGTGGGCTGTATTCAATGCACATTGTCTCCATAATGAAGGCTTTCTATGGACGAAATATACACCCAGTAGCAGGCTTTCTATTATCACAAACGACTCAAGTAAGGTCCACATGTTATTTGAAGTGTCTTTTGTTAGTTAAAAGAATTACAAAATTTTCTAATATATATCGTATATTTGATGTGCAATTAGGAATTTATGTAGTATCAAAATGAAGATCAAAATTATCTAAATAGAAAATACCTATTTATGCCATGTTTTCGTTTTCTATCTAATGTGAACAAACTAAACAATTAACTATACTCATTTCTATCTTCATTACAAAAATGTAATGTAATCTCATATCTAAATCTTAATTAAAAAGTAAAATGAACATGAAATGATCTACTTAATTTGAACACAACATACCAAGACTATTTTGAGAAAAATGTTAAAATCTTGTTTGTTTCTCCTTTTTCTAACATGAAACTATAATTAGAACATTTTGGGATAGCTATCCCCTCAAAAAACCTCAAGACAGTCTCATATGCCAAGTAGGCAAGTACTCAAGACAATCTCATATGCTAATTAAGCAAGTACTTTTTCCCAAAAAAAGAAAAGGAAAAAAAAATAACATGGAAGAAATTGTGTATGTTTAACAAATAATTAAACTTCAAATTCTTTATTTATTGAATGATCATTAAATCAATCATCAATGTCACATACATTTAACAGAGTCTTAGGCTTAAATCATGAAGCATAAATGTTAAGAGGCAATATTAGAAAGGATTGTAAGGGTAATGATTCTAAATATGCAGCTCTAACAAGTGTAATTTTCCTTTTCCTTTAACCAGTTGCTAGGATATGGATGGGCTGGTTTGTTTAGAAAGTACCTGGTGGACTCGCCTTTTATGTGGTGGCCCTCTAATCTTGTTCAAGTCTCCCTCTTTACGTGAGTAATCTCTCTCCAATCTATCATATGTCGGTTTGCTTTCCATAAGTAAATCTCACATTCTAGTTAAAATGTAATTTGCAGATCTATGCATGAGAAAGAGAAGCGGCCCAGGGGAGGTCTAACAAGACTTCAATTCTTCTTGTTAGTCCTCATCTCAAGTTTCGCCTATTACATTGTCCCAGGCTATCTCTTTCCCACCATCTCCTCCATCTCTTTGGCATGTTTGATATGGAAAGACTCAGTCACAGCTCACCAAATTGGCTCTGGGCTCCGCGGGCTAGGCATTGGCTCATTTGGTCTTGATTGGTCCACAGTTGCCGGATTCCTTTCAAGCCCTCTACCTGTCCCTGCATTCGCAATTTTTAACACCCTGGCAGGCTTTTTTCTCACAGTATACGTCCTACTCCCCATTGCCTATTGGACTAACTCATTCAATGCGAAAAGTTTTGCGATGATTGCTTCAACTGTCTACGACTCACATGGGCATACATATAATACTAGCAGGGTCATTGATGATAAATCATTCACCCTGAAGGTGCAAGAATATGATAACTATAGTAAGCTCAACCTAAGTGTCTTCTTTGCCTATAATTACGGGTTGGGTTTTGCAACACTGATGGCTTCTGTAACATATGTCATCCTTTTTAATGGAAAGTAAGTGACCAAAAAAATATTCTATTAATTTTTCTTTAGATATAATTGTGAATAATTCTCTTTGAATCATGACTCAGTTACTAATGAGTTAAATTCATGTCAAATATAATAGATCAATATGGCAACTGTGGCACCAGACCTCATCAGCAGTACATGAAAAGTATGAAGATGTTCACACAAGACTAATGAAAAAGAACTATGAGGAGGTGCCGCAATGGTGGTTTTATGCTCTCTTGGCTGCAGTTATCGGATTAGCCATATACACGTGTGAAGGGTTTGGCAGGCAACTGCAACTTCCTTGGTGGGGTGTCCTTCTAGCATGCGGAATGGCATTAATTTTCACCCTACCTATTGGAGTGATCGCGGCGACTACAAATCAGGTTTGTTCTTTACCCACTAAGTATCACTAATCCATGGCCATGGTATATGAAGACCTTGTTAGATAAGTCTTATTTAGATGTACGATCAACAATTCACTTATTATTGGTCGGTAAATGGTGTCGTAATCCAAAGTTTTCTTTTAAAAAATGTGAAAAAAATATTGAAATAGTATTCTGATTTCCGATTATGGTATTTCTAAATCTGTGAATTTAGACATTCTTTTTTTACTCTTTCAGTTACAAATCATATTCTTAAACTATTATAATCTTTTTGGGAAGAAAAAAATAAAAGCAAAAGATATCATGATGAACATCAAATTCCAAGCTTATGTTCTTAATAGAAAATACTGTTAATAGCATCATGATTGCTTTGCGCGTTATATTTCTAGAAAGCTAATGGCATATGAGTTTTTTGAGATATTGCTCAGAACTGAAAATAAAACATGTGAAATTTCTTTCTTATTTGTTGTTAAACCTAACTTCGGCCTTCTTTTTAAGTGCAGGCACCTGGGATCAATATCATCACAGAAATGGTCATAGGGTATCTACTACCAGGAAAACCTTTAGCTAATGTGACATTCAAGACCTATGGCCTTATTAGCATGTCACAAGCAATTACATTTCTGGAAGACTTCAAGCTAGGACATTACATGAAGATCCCTCCAAAATCGATGTTCTATGCCCAGGTAACTCACTTCTTTTCTTCAAAAGATATCCAAAGCTATAGGCTATTCTTAATTATGTGTGCATATAATCTCATCCCATAAGTCTAACAATAAGCATGCTTGATTTCAAGCATAGTAGAAGTTTCATACCAACATCTAGTTATACTCTCGCATACTTTAAAACTTTTTTGTGGTGCTAATGCTTGTGATTTTTTTTGGGGGGGGGGTTTATGCTTTCTTAGTTAGTGGGAACAATAGTTGCATCCACAGTCTACTTTGGCACAGGATGGTGGCTACTTACGTCGGTTGACAATATATGCAACCCTGATAAACTACCAGTAGGGAGTCCGTGGACCTGCCCTAATGATGAAGTTTTCTATAATGCATCCATTATCTGGGGGCTCGTTGGACCAGCCCGAATGTTTGGCAAACTTGGCCTCTACTCAAAGATGAACTGGTTCTTCCTCCTCGGCTTAATGGCACCTGTGCCATTCTGGTTACTTTCCAAAGCATTTCCACATAAAAAGTGGATCAAACTCATTCACATGCCTATCATCCTTGGAGCTGCTTCTGCTATGCCCCCAGCCAGGTCGGTGGACTACATAATGTGGGGTCTCGTGGGCATTATCTTCAACTACTATGTGTACAGGAAATACAAGAAATGGTGGGCAAGGCATAACTATGTATTGTCTGCTGGTCTAGATGCCGGATTAGCCTTCATGGGTGTGCTGTCATTCTTTGCCCTAGGAAACTATAATATCAATGGTATAGGATGGTGGGGAGGGAGTGATGATCATTGCCCACTTGCTCGTTGCCCTACAGCTCCAGGGGTAGTAAAACAAGGCTGCCCGGTTGTCTGACTTGTACTCTCCCACCAAAAGTTGAGGTAGTCCTCAGGTGGTAATACATGATACTTGATTTGGAGAGCCTAATTCTTCAACATGCATGTTTTCCTTATAATTTTTGATTCGTTGTTCAGTTGTTGATTCGTTGTTCACTCTTTTTTTTAATCAATAAAAATACATAGATTTTCTATCTATTTTACATTTTGCAGTAGCTAGGAATTAAATGATTGTACTAGATAACAAACACTTCGATAAAGTAATGTAATCTAGCATTTCATCAAGATGCGCAACTCGTAAAAAAAATTAATTAGCTCACGAGATAATTTGAATGTATATCCTATCATTAAGAAAATACAAGTACCATTAGCATTTAAGGGTTATGAAAATTTATGTAGACTGTGTATTCCCTTCTCTCCTTTGATATATGATCTTAAAAGTTGGTTTTCAACCAGAGTTGCTAAGAATAAAGAGGATAAAAATAAATAAAACAAATAAATAATACTAACATGATAGTTGATTTGGAGCCAAATTCTTTGACATGCATGTTTTCCTTGGAATTTTGAAACCCATGTACATGTTCTCATTATTTATTTAAATGATGAAAGTTGATGACTTAAATGATGATTGAATTCAGTTGACGGTACGTTGTTCACTCTCTCTTTTTTAAACAATAATAAGCAGATTTTCTATCCATGTTATACTTTGTAGTAGCTAGGAATGATTGCACTAGATAAGTTGAACTAAGTGTAACACAATCTAGTGTTTAATCAAGATGCACAACTTGTAAAAGGTTAATTAGCTCACGAGATAATTTCTGTAGACTTTGTATTCCTTCTCTCCTTGGTATTTGATATTAACAATTAGGTTAGTATAAGACTATAAATTCAATCTAAGCACAAGCATACTTAAGCACGAAAGTTGAACCCTGAAGCTAATTAATTTATCATATTTCCTAAAGAAGCTTTCTGTACAAGTTCCCAACAAGTGTCTTTACTCTCTAGGTCAAATGCCCCTATCTTGAATCTCTTCCAAACTCAACAAACATGTTACCTGTAGTTACAAATAATAAAGAAAATTCATGGTATTTTTTCTGAAAAACACGAAAATTCAAAGTATTTTTTGTGAAATTAAACCTTAGATACTGAAGCTGGGAGAAACTTATAAATTACACAAATTTGAGTCTCAACTCATCTCTAGATTGTCATAAAGCCAAGAGACTGACTAGTTTCATAATAAATAGCCTTGCCAGAGAAAATTTGATGCATTACCAATTGCAAGCCTCCTTGAGTCTTTTGAACAAAGATAATAAAACATAATAAGCCATCAAAAAGTCATAGGATTTCACATATAAGCAAAAACATAAAACCAAGCAAAAGATGAAAAGGATATTCTGCTCAAAGGACATAAAATGCCAATTATTTAACTATATATCATATATACTGCATATTATTCCATCATTTTGAATAAAAATCAACATAAAGAAACAGAAACTTTCACATGAACGAGGCAACGACAGAACCCATGTCTAAAAATTCAAACTTTTCAACCTTTCAAGGATCAATGCTGCAATTTCAGGCATTTAAAGGAATGTAAAAGGAAAAATCACACAAACCTTCGATTGAAGCCAGCCCTCCACATCGAACTTCCCCTCCAGTTTCCCAAGAGGCACGATGGCGGCGACCTTGGGCGAGATCTTTGCGAGGTGTCGAGGCCGACGACGGCGACGACGACGATGCGGCGACAAGGAACGGCAGCGGAGGATCCAGAGTGCGAAGAACACGAGTGGCCTTGAGAAAGAGGGGAAGGGGAGGGGTTCGAAAAAATTGAGTTCGCATCCGGGTCGCATGCGGGCCTAAACCGGTGGGAGGGGGTCAATCCTTTGGCCATTTTTGCTTGTCGTAAGCGGTAAGTCGTAAGTCGTAAGTTCTTTTACACTTATAAGTAAGTGACATGCAAGTAAGTTTTACAGTATTTTATTGGTTCTGTAAACTTATAAGTGAAAAAGTGTATTATATTTTATAATATTTGGTTATCGTAATGTGTAAGTTTTAAGTGAAAAAATTCACCGCAAACTGTTTGGTGATTAAAAAATAAATAAATAAAAATAAAATTATAATTAAACAATTAAATTTAAATTTAAGTAAAAATAATAATATGATTAAAAATATTAAAAATATTAAATATTAAATAACTAAAAATAATTAAATATTAAATATTGAATAAATTTAAATTAAATTAAATTAAATTTATTAAATAATTAAAAATAAACAACAATTAAATAATTAAAAATAAATTAATTAAAATATAATATATTAAATAGAAATTAAAAATTAAAACTTAGTAAATACTAAAAATTAAATATATTAAATAATAAAAAAATCTAATAATCAAAACTTATTAAATTTATATTAAATATTACAAATCTATAAATAAAGTAAAAATTAAAATTAAGTGGAATATATTATATTAATTTAGTAATAAAAAATTAATCTAGTAAAAAAAATATTCTAATTTTAAAAATTATTGAATTATTAATAAAACTTTAATCTAATAATTATTTGTAGTCTAATAATTAAAAAAGAATTTTTATAAATAAATAGATTAATCTAATAATAAAATATATTAATCTAATTACAATTAATTATCAGAAATACAAATTTTTATGACCACAAAATTACCTGTTTGTGCTAAGTGGGATTTGCATGACGACAAAATTAACTGTTTATGTTGCAAGTTGATCGTAATTGAGATGCAAATGCAATTTGCAACTTACGCGAAGAAACAAATACCATATGACCTTAAGTCGCAAGTGCACAGTCTTTTACGACAAAACAAACCACCCTAAAACTAAACTTGCGAATCTTTTAGGTGAGAAAATTATATGCTGGCCTCCAAATTCTTTTACCACTACTTGGAAGAAGAGATCAAACAAAACGGCATCCATGCCTCAAGATCACAGCCAGCCTCCAAACTCTCTTTTGTTTCATTTTCAATTTAATCTCGCTGCATCATTGGTTCATACATTTGTGAAAGAAAAAGAAAAAGGGAAGGGTATTTAAATCTATTTTTGAGGTAAATGATGATGGCAGATTGTTTTTCATTAAAAATTGTGCTAATTTGAACTTTCTATTCGATAATAGGCTGCAGCCTCGCGCTATCAAGATTTGAACTCTAAATTTCTTACACGTTTTCATAATTGTACTGTAGCGGCGTGACCCCCTAGTCTTTTATAAGAGATCAAACATATAAAAGAACATAGAAAAAGAGGTTTGGGCGTGTGGTGCGTGGGACCCGCAAGATTAGTCGGGTGCTATACTCATGAAAACCTCTTTTTGTCAGGCCGGCTTTATGTCGGTTGCGATCAGATGTGGGAGTCCATATTGGACTTGGGTCAATTGAGCCAAGATAACCTAATGATGTGGGTTATCATTAAGTGTTAGATAGTACTGGCTTCCTGTAGCACTATATATACTCTATGATAAGTTAATAAGAGGTGGTTTTTGTATATATGTGAGTCAATAAGACGAGAAAGAGGAGGTGAGACGAGAAAGACTTGATTCTCTTGTATTCTTGTATTTGCTCTCCTTTTTCACTGGATTTCATATTTATGCTCCATGGATGTAGGTCGAAGTTGGGCGGTCGAACCATGTAAATATCGTGTCTTCTTCTTGTTTGTATTTTATTCTATTTTGTGTGCTTGTGTGGTTAATCTCATGGTGTTTCGAGATCGAAATTTGAGATTTCCATCCCCAACAAGTGGTGTCAGAGTTGATGGTGCTCAATTGTACTTCGAGTGTGCAAGATAAAAGAGTTCGTGCAAGAGCCGAGATCGGGATCTATGACAACATGAAGGAGGAGGGGAAAAACAGAAGATTTTTATCAGATCTAAATTTGATGGTCGAGATCTAATCTAAGTTCAGATCGGATTAGAAGTGCTGCTCTAGATCTTGGATGCGACAGGAGGTTACCCAGTAGGGGAGAGGTGTTTGAGCGGCTCGGGCAGTTGTGCTCGTGGTGCGCGCAAGCCCGGACGCAGGGTCGCGCAAGGTGGGTGACATTGGTGCATGATGCTCGAGTCGGCCCCTCATTATCTGCGAACAACAAGAAGCCCTTGTTGGGTTTGATCAAGAAAAATCCACGGCGGTCACATTCTTTCGTGAAAAGAAAATGAGTTTTTAAGATATAGGTTCCTAACATTTTTGTAATACCCCGTTCCCGAATACGTACTTAGTTGCGTGTTCAGTTTTTCGATCGTATTTTTCGATTTACTTCCTGTATTTGACCGATTTCAGTTTTAAAAAATCATTTTCCAATATTATGTATTTTCTATGATTTTCTGGAATTTTCCTGAATTTAATTAAATATTTTCAAAACCGGTGTCGACCAGTGCCGCTGATCGATTCTCGGATTTTTAATTCACAAACAGTTAGGGATTTCTAGAAGGTCCTTTAGACTTTATTTCTTAGAATCATATTTTCTATCTAAATACTTTTTCTGAGAATTTTATGAATTTATGAAAATTCCAAC
Organism: Agave tequilana; assembly: GCA_038442645.1. Classification (NCBI taxonomy): domain Eukaryota; kingdom Viridiplantae; phylum Streptophyta; class Magnoliopsida; order Asparagales; family Asparagaceae; genus Agave; species Agave tequilana. Next base: position 32,683 of record JAVJIF010008095.1, read on the forward strand.
GGAGTCGGTAGATAACTGATTCCGGGATTTTTAGTTTTAAAACTATAAATTATTTCTCCAAACGAATTTCACCATGAGTCTTAAAATAATATTCTTGATTTTTAGTAAAATTTACGAGTCGTTCCGAGATACTTGAATTTCGGACGATTTCGGTATTTTCCGAAATGTTTTCCGCATCCTCGACTTAAACCCGGGAAATTGTCTTTTCAACATTTTTAAATTTTAAATCCAAGAGAAAATATCTTCATTTATAATTTCTTTTCCTTTTTCCTTTTTCTTAATTTCCTTCCTTCCTCCACAACCACAAGCTTTTCCATTTTCCAATTTTTCAATAATTCCACTTTCTCCAAAATTCCACCAACTCCCACCTACTTCCTCATTTAATGCATCTCTCTCTCTCTCTCCCATGGCCGGCCAAGTGGCCAAGAAGAGGGACACTCATCCCCTCCCCTATTTACACAAAACCCCTCTCAATTACCTTATTTACACCTCCTTTACAAAATCAAAATCCTATATAAACATATCCCTTACATTTCTTTTCCTTTTTCTTCATTCCACCAAAGAAGTAGCCCTCACCTCTTCCTTCTCCATCTCAAACTCAAACCCTAACTCCAAAAGCACCTAGGTCTTCTTCATCTCCATCTCAAGCATCAACAAGATCTTCATCTTCAACCTCAATCAAGCCACTTCTTTTGGATTGGGGATCATCTCTCTCTTCGTCGGATTTATCACCTTGGATCAAGCTTCACATAACCAATCCTTGTGAGTATTTTTACTCACCAAGACTAGACAACTTCTTTATATACTTGCGTTGTCAATTCATGTACACTTGTGCCATGAAAATCGTATTTTTAGACCATCAAACACAACCAACAAAACCCTAATTCGTACCCAGTTTTTCCCACGATTAGTCGACTTAACCTAGGAATTAGTCGACTAACCCACCTGTTCTGAAACATAACTTCTCGGGAAACACAGTTTTAGTCGACTTATCCTTATTAATAGTCGACTAATCTTTCCTGAACCAGAAAACCCAACTCTCGGTTCCAGTCGACTCATCCAAAATATTAGTCGACTTAGGACCCCTAGTCGACTACCCATTCCTCCCTAGTCGACTCCTGTTTTCCTGAAATAAAACATCAACTCTCTGTATCACAGACTTAGTCGACTTAAGTATCCGTTAGTCGACTAGTAGTCCCTGTTAGTCGACTACCCTTACAACCCTAGTCGACTAACTTTTCCTGAAACAGAATTACAACTCTCTGGAACCCAGTTTTAGTCGACTCATCTAGACTGTTAGTCGACTTAAGACCCCTATTAGTCGACTAATCCTTCCACCTAGTCGACTAATTCTGAATGACTGACTTAGTTGATTTCTTATCTGAATTTGGATTTTACCTTTGATACATGTGTGACATATTATTCCTGTTCATGCTTCATAACTGGTACTACATGACATGTTACTTGATGGACATTACCTCATATTACTTCATGACTTGTTATTACATATCATCGCTTCATAACTTGTTAAAATATGAATATCACCACTTATCATGCCATCACTTGAACCAAGCATGATACACTTGACTTTCGTATAAAATGGACCAACTTACATATGGGTCGGGGGAAAACATACGGATATCGATATGTGTTCGTGTTTACAGTGGCATTAGGTATATTGTACAATCATATTCCGGTCTAACCTGAGGGCCTCCAGGGGACCGAGGGGAGTGCTTGCTCCCTCTTCCTGAATACTGTCATGACAAAGGGCATACATAAGTCCCTCCTGTTAGGCCTTGCGGCTGGTTCCGTTACCAAGCAACGGAACACCCTGGACCGTGGTCCCGGGCATGCACGGGACCCACTGTAAACATAGTTCGTCGATAAACCGCTGGTTTCCAATAACAACCTTGTTTTACTAGGATATGGATCTATGTGCGCTGGGACGCTGGGTCACATAGCTAGATATCATAGTAAGACAAGTAATAATAATAAGACATTAACGGTGGATCTATTGTATTCAGACTCTTACTCTTTATGCTTTCATTTCCTACTGATTGATATTTATCTTACTGTTCCCCCTTACTTATTTATGTCTCTTATGCCATTTGGCTGTAGCCTGATTATTGTTATGAGGTCTTGACCCCCTTGGATTTGCATATTCAGGTTCTGAAGCTTGGATCGAAGTGGAGCCATCCACAGAGGACCAAGCTTTCTTTAGTGAGCAGGCCGATTAGCTCCAGTCCTTGTGCCAGATCTCTCTTTTTGACTCACGGGATCTTCATCCTACTCGTGAGCATTTTGTGTTTATATTGTATCTTTTGCTTTTGAACTTGGTTGTGATAAAAGATACATGTAATGTGTAATATTTTATCATATTTTGTGATGACTTGTACTTGTACTTTTATGTTGGCATATTTATGGATATCACGCTTTGTCGTGTACTCTGATTCTTGTTGTACTTATTGCTTAGCGTATATGCGTGGGGGCATTTTCTGACCTACGTATATACGTCGCAGTGACGTCTCCGTATCCGTGGGATCGGGGCGTTACAGGTTGGTATCAGAGCCTAGGCTCTCACACCTATAGTACAATCAAGCAGCAAATTCCAGTAATTTGCTATTGCCAACTACAATGTACAAAGTTATCCAGTCCTTCTTGATCCCTTCTTGACTCCTTTCCTTGTGTCCTAAACTCCTTCCATTTGTTTCCAAATTCCAGTTATCTTATCCCAATTCGGTATGGAGAGAAGGACGGGACGAAACCATTCCGGACAAGCATCGAATGGACCCGCGGGAGAGAATGTGGACATTCTGAGGGTGATTCAAACCATGATGGAGAACCAGCAGCAACAGACCGAACTTCTTCGGCAGGAGTTGGCAGCCCCTAAGGAACAGAGGCCGGGAAATGTTTCGGACTTCAGACGGCTGCAACCAGCCATATTCACGGGTGAAGAGAAACCCCTGGATGCTGAGCAATGGCTGACGGACACCACAGACTTATTGAATGCAGCTCGAGTTCCAAAGGAGAACCAAGTTGAGGTCGCCAAGATTCAGTTAAAAGATATAGCTAGGACTTGGTGGCTAGCTGAGGAGGCCAGACTGGAGAAGCCTGTCACCTGGGACACATTCTCCAAGAGTTTCTACAACAGATTCTTCCCTGCCACTGCTCAGAAGGACATGGAGGAGCAGTTCATCAGACTTCAGCAAGGGAATAGATCCGTGGATGAGTATGCCACGGAATTTCTCAGACTTAGCCGCTTTGCTCCGTACATGGTAACTGATGAGGAGAAGCGGGCTAGTAGGTTTCAGCAGGGCTTGCAGATGGACATCCAAGTTTTCCTAATGCCCCAGCAGCTGAAGACTTATTCAGAAGTTCTCACCATAGCTCGAGAGGTGGAGCGTGGGCTAGAGAAGAAGCAAGTGAACCAGATGAGGAATCAGGCCATGAAGAGGCCGTTTCCACCAATGGGAAGAGGAGGCCCATACAGAGCAGCTAAGGTTCAGGCCAGGCAACCATTCAGACCAGCTCCTTACCAGATGGCTCAATCAGGTCCTATCTGTAACTTTTGCCAGAAACCGGGTCATTCTCAGCAGAATTGCCGAAGGGCAAATGGATTATGCTTGGTGTGTGGTTCCCGAGACCATTCCATTGAAGCCTGTCCATACAGGAGAATGGGGATTACCAATCAAGCTCTACCGGCACTTCAGGGACCATATGGACAGAGATCACTTCCAGGGCCACTTGGACAGAGGAACCAGGGACCAGTGATGAGGAGAGCTCCTCCCCCTCCTTCACAGCAAGCTATTCGCCCAGTTCAGAGAGGAGCTAGGACTGCAGCAGGGCGTGGAAGGGGGCAAGCATATAATTTATCAGCAGCAGAGGCTGAGACATCTGGGGAGGTGATAACAGGTACCATCAGAGTTCATTCTAAACCTGTCCTCGCTCTCTTTGATTCCGGTGCTTCCCATTGTTTTATCTCAGACCATTTTGTGGCATTGCATTCTATACCTGTTAGATCTTTAGACCACAAATGGGATATTAGTACTGGGAATGGAGTAGTCGTATCTTCTAGAGTTTGTACTGATTGTCCAATAGAACTTTGTGATAAGACCTTGGCCATAGATATGCTCGTACTAGACACCAAAGGGTACGACGTAATCTTAGGCATGACCTGGCTCAGTCAGTACCATGCAGTTATTGATTGTAGGGAGAAGAAGATTATTTTCAGGATCCCTCTTCAACCGGAGTTCCAATTCAGTGGAGAAGTGAAGTCTACTAAGAGAAAGACTCGGATGACTGCCTCGGAGGTTCAGAAGGGAGTACCGGTGTGGGATGAATTCCCAGGAGTGTTTGCTGAGATCTCAGGACTGCCACCTGAAAGGATGATTGAGTTTTCTATTGATACTGTGCCTGGAACAGCTCCTATATCCAAGGCTCCGTACAGGATGGCACCGACGGAGTTAGAGATTTTGAAAAAGCAGCTGCAGGAATACTCTGATAAGGGATTGATTCGGCCAAGCACTTCACCATGGGGAGCTCCAGTATTATTGGCAAACAAGAAGGATGGTGGTAAGAGACTTTGTATTGATTATAGGGAATTGAACAAAGTTACCATCAAGAACAAGTATCCCTTACCAAGGATTGATGATTTGTTTGATCAGCTTCATGGAGCCCGAGTATTCTCTAAATTAGATCTACAGTCGGGTTACCATCAGCTAAGGGTGAGGAAGGAGGATATTCCGAAGACGGCATTCAGGACCCGTTATGGCCACTATGAGTTTCTAGTTATGCCTTTCGGAGTCACCAATGCCCCTTCAGTTTTCATGGATTTGATGAACAGAGTGTTCTCGCCCTATTTGGATCAGTTTGTAGTTGTTTTTATAGATGACATCTTGATCTATTCAAAGAGCAACAGGGAGCATGCAGAACACTTGAGGATTGTATTGCAGACTCTTCAGCAGGAGCAGCTTCATGCTAAGAAGAGCAAGTGTGATTTCTGGTTGGACCGTATAGCCTTCCTTGGACACATTGTTTCAGCGGAAGGAATTTCAGTTGATCCCAGCAAAGTCCAGGCAGTGAAGGATTGGCCAATTCCGAGGACGGTGACTGAGATTAAGAGTTTTCTGGGACTAGCCGGATATTACCGAAGCTTTGTCCAAGATTTCTCTAGGATTGCAGCCCCGTTGACCAAGCTCACCCGGAAAGGAGAAAGGTACATATGGACAGAGGAATGTACTGCAGCTTTTGAGCAATTGAAGCAGAGGCTCATTTCAGCTCCAATCTTGAAGACTCCCTCAGGAAGAGGAGGGATGGTCATCTTCAGTGATGCATCAGGAAAAGGCCTGGGGTGTGTACTTATGCAACATGATCATGTCATAACTTATGCATCCAGGCAACTGAAGACTCATGAGCAGAATTACCCAACTCATGACTTGGAACTAGCAGCTGTTATTTTTGCCTTGAAGATCTGGAGGCATTATCTTCTGGGAGATAAGGTGTTGATATACACGGATCACAAGAGCCTCAAGTATATTTTCTCACAGAAGGAGTTGAACATGAGGCAGAGGCGGTGGCTGGAGTTGATGGCGGACTATGATATAGACTTGCAATATCATCCAGGCAAGGTCAATACAGTGCCGGATGCACTGAGCAGGAAGCCAGAGAATAGAGTGCTTGTCCAACTTACTCAGTAGAAGGAGTTGATTCAAGACATCATCAGATTGGACTTAATGTTGGTACAAGGAGTTGATAAGGCAGGACAGTTCATGACCTTGCAGATTCAGTCAACATTGATAGATGAGATCAAGGAAGCTCAAAAGGAAGACCCCAGATTACAGCAATTCCGAGCTCAAGTAGAGGCTGGATTGAGGACTGATATCAGTATTCATCCGGATGGTGCATTATATTTTGGCAGCAGGATTTGTGTTCCCCAAGGAGAAGTTCGACAGAAGATTCTAGCAGAAGCACACAGTTCAGCATATTCCATACACCCAGGGGGAAACAAGATGTATCAAGACTTGAAGAAGCAGTTTTGGTGGAATGCTATGAAGAGGGAGATAGCCCAGTATGTTGCCAAGTGTTTGGTTTGTCAGCAGATAAAGATAGAGCATCAGAGGTCAGCTGGACTTCTACAACCTTTACCGATACCTGAGTGGAAGTGGGAGCACATCACCATGGATTTTGTCACGGCATTGCCTCGCAGTCCTAAAGGTAATAATGCTGTGTGGGTAATCATTGATCGCCTCACCAAATCAGCTCACTTCATACCATTCAGGGTAGGTCAGACAACAGAGGTTCTGGCAGACAAGTACATGAAGGAGATAGTTCGTCTGCATGGAGTTCCAGTTAGTATTGTATCAGACAGAGACACCAGATTCAGATCTCATTTCTGGGAGAGCCTCCAAGAAAGTCTAGGGACTCGTCTGAAATTCAGTACTTCATATCATCCTCAGACAGACGGACAATCTGAGAGGACTATCCAGATTCTTGAAGATATGTTGCGGGCCTGCATGATTGAATTCCAGGGATCATGGGAAGACCATCTTCATTTGGCTGAATTTTCTTATAATAACAGCTATCAGGCAAGTATCAAGATGGCACCTTTTGAAGCATTGTATGGTAGGAAGTGTAGGTCACCGATATGTTGGGATGAAGTCGGTGAGAGGAGACTTTTGGGACCAGAGATCCTGATTCAGACAACAGAGAAAGCCAGGATTATCAGAGATCACCTCAGGGCAGCACAGAGTCGGCAGAAGAGTTGGGCAGACACACTGAGAAGGCCATTGGAATTCCAGACAGGGGATCATGTGTTTTTGAAGATATCACCTACAAAGGGAGTAATCCGGTTCGGTACTCGTGGAAAGCTTAGTCCGAGATATATCGGCCCATTCGAGATCTTGGACCGAGTGGGAGATGTGTCTTACAGGTTGGCGTTACCGCCATCTTTGGACGGAGTTCACAATGTATTCCACGTATCACAGCTGAGGAAGTATGTGAAGGATGATAGTCATATCCTGGATCACTCCGAACTGGAACTACAACCGGATTTGTCATATCAAGAGCAACCGATGGCCATTTTGAACAGAAGTGTCAAGACATTGAAGAATAAAGCCATACCATTAGTGTTGGTGTCTTGGAACAGACATGCACCAGGAGAGGCCACGTGGGAACGAGAGGATGTTATCCGTGAGCGTTATCCGCAACTCTTCACATCTTGATTGGTAAAACTCTTTCTTCTCATCCTTCTTTACTGCTGCCTTTCACTTCCTGTTATCCTTCTTTACCGTCACCTTTCACTTTACGAAATTTCGAGGACGAAATTTTTGTAAGGTGGATGGATTGTAATACCCCGTTCCCGGAATACGTACTTAGTTGCGTGTTCAGTTTTTCGATCGTATTTTTCGATTTACTTCCTGTATTTGACCGATTTCAGTTTTAAAAAATCATTTTCCAATATTATGTATTTTCTATGATTTTCTGGAATTTTTCTGAATTTAATTAAATATTTTCAAAACCGGTGTCGACCAGTGCCGCTGATCGATTCTCGGATTTTTAATTCACAAACAGTTAGGGATTTCTAGAAGGTCCTTTAGACTTTATTTCTTAGAATCATATTTTCTATCTAAATACTTTTTCTGAGAATTTTATGAATTTATGAAAATTCCAACGGAGTCAGTAGATAACTGATTCCGGGATTTTTAGTTTTAAAACTATAAATTATTTCTCCAAACGAATTTCACCATGAGTCTTAAAATAATATTCTTGATTTTTAGTAAAATTTACGAGTCGTTCCGAGATACTTGAATTTCGGACGATTTCGGTATTTTCCGAAATGTTTTCCGCATCCTCGACTTAAACCCGGGAAATTGTCTTTTCAACATTTTTAAATTTTAAATCCAAGAGAAAATATCTTCATTTATAATTTCTTTTCCTTTTTCCTTTTTCTTAATTTCCTTCCTTCCTCCACAACCACAAGCTTTTCCATTTTCCAATTTTTCAATAATTCCACTTTCTCCAAAATTCCACCAACTCCCACCTACTTCCTCATTTAATGCATCTCTCTCTCTCTCTCCCCCATGGCCGGCCAAGTGGCCAAGAAGAGGGACACTCATCCCCTCCCCTATTTACACAAAACCCCCTCTCAATTACCTTATTTACACCTCCTTTACAAAATCAAAATCCTATATAAACATATCCCTTACATTTCTTTTCCTTTTTCTTCATTCCACCAAAGAAGTAGCCCTCACCTCTTCCTTCTCCATCTCAAACTCAAACCCTAACTCCAAAAGCACCTAGGTCTTCTTCATCTCCATCTCAAGCATCAACAAGATCTTCATCTTCAACCTCAATCAAGCCACTTCTTTTGGATTGGGGATCATCTCTCTCTTCGTCGGATTTATCACCTTGGATCAAGCTTCACATAACCAATCCTTGTGAGTATTTTTACTCACCAAGACTAGACAACTTCTTTATATACTTGCGTTGTCAATTCATGTACACTTGTGCCATGAAAATCGTATTTTTAGACCATCAAACACAACCAACAAAACCCTAATTCGTACCCAATTTTTCCCACGATTAGTCGACCTAACCTAGGAATTAGTCGACTAACCCACCTGTTCTGAAACATAACTTCTCGGGAAACACAGTTTTAGTCGACTTATCCTTATTAATAGTCGACTAATCTTTCCTGAACCAGAAAACCCAACTCTCGGTTCCAGTCGACTCATCCAAAATATTAGTCGACTTAGGACCCCTAGTCGACTACCCATTCCTCCCTAGTCGACTCCTGTTTTCCTGAAATAAAACATCAACTCTCTGTATCACAGACTTAGTCGACTTAAGTATCCGTTAGTCGACTAGTAGTCCCTGTTAGTCGACTACCCTTACAACCCTAGTCGACTAACTTTTCCTGAAACAGAATTACAACTCTCTGGAACCCAGTTTTAGTCGACTCATCTAGACTGTTAGTCGACTTAAGACCCCTATTAGTCGACTAATCCTTCCACCTAGTCGACTAATTCTGAATGTCTGACTTAGTTGATTTCCTATCTGAATTTGGATTTTACCTTTGATACATGTGTGACATATTATTCCTGTTCATGCTTCATAACTGGTACTACATGACATGTTACTTGATGGACATTACCTCATATTACTTCATGACTTGTTATTACATATCATCGCTTCATAACTTGTTAAAATATGAATATCACCACTTATCATGCCATCACTTGAACCAAGCATGATACACTTGACTTTCGTATAAAATGGACCAACTTACATATGGGTCGGGGGAAAACATACGGATATCGATATGTGTTCGTGTTTACAGTGGCATTAGGTATATTGTACAATCATATTCCGGTCTAACCTGAGGGCCTCCAGGGGACCGAGGGGAGTGCTTGCTCCCTCTTCCTGAATACTGTCATGACAAAGGGCATACATAAGTCCCTCCTGTTAGGCCTTGCGGCTGGTTCCGTTACCAAGCAACGGAACACCCTGGACCGTGGTCCCGGGCATGCACGGGACCCACTGTAAACATAGTTCGTCGATAAACCGCTGGTTTCCAATAACAACCTTGCTTTACTAGGATATGGATCTATGTGCGCTGGGACGCTGGGTCACATAGCTAGATATCATAGTAAGACAAGTAATAATAATAAGACATTAACGGTGGATCTATTGTATTCAGACTCTTACTCTTTATGCTTTCATTTCCTACTGATTGATATTTATCTTACTGTTCCCCCTTACTTATTTATGTCTCTTATGCCATTTGGCTGTAGCCTGATTATTGTTATGAGGTCTTGACCCCCTTGGATTTGCATATTCAGGTTCTGAAGCTTGGATCGAAGTGGAGCCATCCACAGAGGACCAAGCTTTCTTTAGTGAGCAGGCCGATTAGCTCCAGTCCTTGTGCCAGATCTCTCTTTTTGACTCACGGGATCTTCATCCTACTCGTGAGCATTTTGTGTTTATATTGTATCTTTTGCTTTTGAACTTGGTTGTGATAAAAGATACATGTAATGTGTAATATTTTATCATATTTTGTGATGACTTGTACTTGTACTTTTATGTTGGCATATTTATGGATATCACGCTTTGTCGTGTACTCTGATTCTTGTTGTACTTATTGCTTAGCGTATATGCGTGGGGGCATTTTCTGACCTACGTATATACGTCGCAGTGACGTCTCCGTATCCGTGGGATCGGAGCGTTACAATTTTATATTTGATATTGGTCGCTAACAAAATATTATTTAGATATTAGTTCCTAACAGTATTGGAGACGCACGTTAAGGGTCCCTGTAGTTTAAGATCATCCCAGAAGGTAAGAATATTCTGTTAAAGTTAACAACAATTATATTTTGGACCAAAACACTCTCTTTTCACAACATTCAATCTTCTAATTTTTCTATTAGATCATTTTCCTCTTCTTGTTCTTCTCCTTCTTCATCTCTGCATTATCTCATTTTACCATCCCATGTCAAGTTCTCTTTGTAGATTTTCCCCTTTATTCGTTCCTCACATTGCAGTGTATTTGTACTACAATCAAATGTAAACAGATCATGCTAGCTAGCATCTAAAGTTCGCAATTTGATAGACATAGACTTTTCTCCAAAAAAATGTCTAATTTTTTATGATGCCTAAAATTGAAATACAAAATAATGAGAAGCTTATGTGACTTGAAACTAGTAAAAGAAAGCAAGGGATATTTTTTTAAAAATCTAAAAATTATGAACTTTTTATGATAATTAGGAGCTTTGACTAGAAAAATTGAAGTTAGTGCTTAATAAGAAAAATAAAAAACAAAGTGACGACAACCCTAAAATAGAAAAAGATAAGATAGAAAACGCCAAGAGCTTATCCAAAAAAAAAAAATTGGGGTTTCAATCATTCTGAAAGTCAGGACTTTAACGAGTTAAGATTACATGTTAAAGTCTAACTTTAACAAGGCCAAAATGTGTTCTCCGTCTAATGGAATCGATCAGTTTTGGCTGTTCTCACAATCAGTTGTGTCTTCTTCCTCACAATCAAATTAACTTCATTGTTTGGAACTTCATTGTCAAGGTTCGAGTTCGGATCATCATCGATCACCACCATCAGATATAGTCTGTGTCACACCCCGCTTCCCAAAATACGTGGAAACGGAGTCGCGACGAGAGTCGGCGACGTATATACGCGAGGAAAATACCCTACGTATATACGCTAAGCCTAAAGTAACCTGAACAAGCTATAAATCTGAACTATAAATATCAGCGATCACTGCAATAATACATATAAGGCTACATATAATCTCAATGAAATAAGGAATAGAATGGAAGCTAAGTGTGATGTACATGAATCAAGAATAATAGCAGGAATAAAGAAATGTAAGAATACCAGAATCAAAAGGGAGAGCGTCCAGCTCCTTGCAAAGTGTACAGTCTCATCGAACACCTGCACAATAAAAACAAAGCGTCCAATATCTGGACGTGCAAATACAGGGTCGTCAGAAAGCGACCTGGTGAGTGTGTGTGTAAAGAGGACTGCTCGTGCATGTAAACAATGTGCACAAAATAATAACATGTAACTGCAAACACTAAATAACATGATAAATAAACAACTGAATAACAATAACATGAATAAGTGTGCAGATAAAAGACAAGTAAAACATCTATAAATAAACAACTGATGTCTAGATGTGTATCCTAGCAATCACTAATCTGTTATATAAATCTGGTCATGGTTATAATCATATGTCTATCATAGTATACATATATACAGTCAAGTGATTATAGTCAGTCACATTACATTAAACAGTTCATTGTCATTTATTATGTCAGCGAACACCAATTGCCACCTGTAATAGGCGCATCCCATACTACGCCTACTACACGTGTCAATCAGGGTCCTATGTTATTGAAACTGATTGGTTGGAGACATTATCCATGCTTTAGGTGGGTCCCGTACATACCCGGGACCACGGCCTCAGTTTCCTGGCGCTGAACCAGACCGTACCGCTAGGTACTCAGTAACAGTAACAGTAATCTCACTGTAAAAACAGTGGAACAGTAACAGTACAGATGGGATGTCAGTCATCCCCCAGGAACCCTGCAGTGGAACCCTCAATCGGCTGCGCAACCTGTATCCTAGGTCCACCCAAAATACAGACGCTGTCTCCTCCATCAATTTTCCCAATCCCAGTGTAAGTTGTTCAATTATTTTATTATTGAATTCAGTAGAAACAATCAATACTCATGTTATCTATAACACTGGGACGATGTAGTGACAGTAACGATAACCGTACAGTAACAGTCAATCAGTAATCGTATACACGGTGAACAATATCAATAACAGTGAACAGTAACAGTAACCGTGTATACGATGAACAATATGACTGTACAGGGTGTTACGGTCAAACAATCTTGTCCCAGTAATTTTCAGTAACGTGAATTTATACAATAACGAATCCAGATACTGCTCAATGGACAGTCTAATCTAGAACCGGTCAATATCTCACATCCATCTGTACTAAAATACAATAGTAACTAATCTATCAACCAACAATCTCAAAACAATCATCGTGAACATCAAGTATCAATCCGTATCAGTAATCTGGTTCAATAAACTACCATCTCAATATATCAATAAACAGTCTCTCCCTATCAATCTACTCTGATCCTCAAGTCATCGATATATATCTTCTCTGAGTCACCGATATATCCAAATCCCAATAACTAAAATACTACATGTCCTGATACACATAATCAAATCCTTATATTTCAAAAGAATAAGATTATCACACACTCTCACTCTATCAAGGTCAATCACAAGATCTATAAAACTCAAGTAATATATCAAGAGAATAAATCTAAAATCCACCAGGTCGGGTCAACCCAATCTACGCCTACTCCCTAACCCAAGATCAAGTCCATCACCATCGAGTCCACTAATCAAATCCATCAATTCAGGTCAACTCCAACTCTAACTATGTCAATGTCAATCCAAGTATCAGTGGATCAGTCTATCGGTTAAAGCAATGTCATATCTAATACTTTCTCAATATCCACAGAAGTTCTAATCTGAAATAATCACCAACAACTACCGACAAATGGTATGCATAAGATCGTTCCTCTATCCTCAAATATGAAGTAGGTCAACTGATCAATAGATCGAACAAAATCACAGTATAAGATATGCCTCAACTAGTCCTGGATCAATAGTGGTAAATAGCTACACATGAAATGACGCTAATAAATACTCGAATTAGCAAAATAAATATGATGAATGTGCACTGATATCTCGTGAAGCGATACAGGTAATCACATTAGTAAAATACATCAAATAATCACATGAAATGATAAAGGCAAGACATACATACATGTAAACAACGGTAAATAAGGAATTTAGATAAAAGTAAACACTCACATGAAATGACGCAGTTTCGGAACCAAATCATCGTCTGGTCTTCACTGCACGAACCAGTACTGATCTTCGGATCGTCCCATGGATCGGTCTTCGAATTGCCTGTGTATCGGGTCCACAACGAGCACGGATTCGAATCGGGTCCGGGTCTCCTGCAACCAGTCCGGATCTCACCGAACGGGTCCGAAATACTGTAACATGCAACCGGACATACAAATAAATATAAATATACACTAAACACACTCCCGAGGAACCCAACACATACGTGTACACCCACTACACATACATATATGGGTACAAACTAACAATCATGCATACATACGTTTATACATGTAACTATACACTAATATTCATACATATATATACCTATATATATAAATACACAACACATGTATTCAGGCAAACACCCACACACACAAAATTAATTCACAGTACACAAATTTTACACTCTTTAAACATATTATTATAAACACATACCTATATAATTAGCGCACACAACCATTCATATAATGAACACAAACACCAAATGGGAGAGGAGAGAAAGACACTCACGCAAGGGACTGCCGGCCATGGCTCACGCACACACGGAGGCTCCGGTGCACCGGCGGAGGAGGCGGAGGGGATCGAGGGCTCGCTGGAGAGAAGATGATGGTACGGCGGGGCTCTCGCGAAAGGTGGAAGAGGCATGGGTTGTGGTCAGCGCCGTGGGGCTGTCGGGGCTGCCGACGAGAGGGAGGAGCTCGGGGCTTTGTACGCGCCGGAAAATTTGGTCGTCGGAGAAAGTGGTTTTAGCTGTAAAAGATTTTCTTGATTCAAGCGAAACGATTACAACCAAAAGAACTACTCTTCCCTCTTTTCCAGTTACAAGGGAGGGAGGATGTCTGAATCTTCCCTTTGTTTAAGGCTGGGTTCTTCGTGTGGCGATGGAGAGTGAATCTTGTTCTCCGTTGACCAGATGACCGTCCTGGACCGTCGGGGGTCTTCTCTTCGGTCGGTAGAAAGAGTAACTCAGCTCCGTCTACCAAAACTCTCAAAGAGGAGGTAGGCGAAGAGCGGCTAGTACTCAGTAAGCTCGCTGAAGAGTCTCCTCCCTCTGTCTGTTGTTGAAGTCGTGCTTCCCTCTTGATGATCCTCTTGCCTGGATTCGATCGATCTTGATGATGCCTTGACCATTTTTCCAAAGCTTCGATCTTTTTAAAAAAACTTTTTTTTTTCTCATAGCAAACAAGGCTATTTATAGGGGTCTCAGGGGGTGAAGGTGCCTCCTGAAAACGCTCCCGAATGAGGGGCCACTACCCGCTACATGCGCGGTGACTGGCCCCGCAATCAGGGCAGTTGCAACTGAGACGCGGGCGTTGAGCCAAACGCGCCTTGAAGTTTGAGACGCGGGCGTCGAGCCAAACGCGCCCTGAAGTTGAGACGCGGGCGTCGAGCCAACGCGCCTTAATGCTGAGACGCGGGCTTCGGGCTGACGCGTCTGGACGTTGAGACGCGGGTGTAGAGCCAACGCGTCTTAATGCTGAGACGCGGGCATCGATTCCTCGCGTCTAGAGCTTGAGACTCTGCTTCCTTAATGGCTTGTCTGTTAGTCATTTTTAGACAGCCTACAGAACCCCCTCCAAAGTTTCTGATATTCCGCAGTTGAATGGGACGGATTTCGGAATACTTTGGATCTTAGCCGTGTTCGCGTTTATGACTGGACTGTTGATGCTTCGGGCTTGATCTTATCTGGAATTGGTCTTCGTGAGTGTACTGTTGAACTCTTTGAAGCCGTCAGAGTTGATCGTGTTGAGTGTCTAGATACACAGTCTAGACCTCCCCGATTGCTTTTAGTCTGTCACGGGTGCGCTTTTGGCCGGGAGTGGTTGGTTGTCTGTTTGCGTCAGTGTACTGTTGAACTGACTTTGCAGAAGCAGGAGACTGGACGCAGGTTCCTTTTTGAAAAAGCAGAGACTGCTTTAAAGACGCGACTTCTTAGCGAGACGCGATGTTTGGCCTGTTTGAGGGGACGCGGACTTTGGAGAGACGCATCTCTTGAAATGCAGACGCGATTTTCTGGATGCATTTATGATGATGCTGACGGGGCATGTCCACCGAAGAGCTGCGTACTTTGGGGCGTGCGCCTGTGCCATGTCATGATTACGCCGCCAGCTGGCCTGGGGAAACGGCGAGATTTCGCCTTTTGGCGCGCGGATCCCCCGGTTCATTAAATGAACTGCTCCACGTGTCAACTTCTGACTTGTGGCGGGGTCGCGACGCATGATCTTCCCTGTTCAAACAATGATTTGGCTCCACGCGTCAGGCAGCGATTCGCTGCAGCGTTTATTGGGCCAAACGCTGCGTATCTTCGCGAATCTCCGTGCCTATAAAAGGCAACAGTTGGAGAGATGTATCTTCTTCTCCGAACGAACGCATTCTCTGAGAAAAAGAACTTCCTTCTCTGTTCAACTATTCATCTCCTCGCTCGGATTTCTTGATCTTCAATGGCTCCCAAGACGAAACCGACTGCATCGACCTCAAGGGCGACCGTCGCCGAGGCTGAGAGAGATGCTTCCTCTGCGCAGGAGGGTGTTTTCCGAGGTAAAAATGCACCTTCGGTGTGGGTTCTGCCATTAAAACATGTTCATAGAATCCTAAGGACCTTTAACACAAGATCGTGTTTGATTCTCGGACGCTGTCCTTGAGATGATAACCGGGACGCGGGCCTGATGATCCGACGCTGGTGAACTCTGCACTCTGGGTCCTTCACTTAGAATATTTCTAATTGTGAAGGTCTCTGGACGCGATTTGCAGAACGCGGATTTGATCCATGCGTTCTGTGCCGCGTTTTGTGCCATCAGGCGCTGGCGTCTGAGTCCAAGCACTTTGAAATTTCACAAGTCTTGGTTTGCAGAACGCGGATTTGATCCTTGCGTTCTGTGTCTTCAACCGCCGATTTTGTAGAATCTGGCGTTTGAGTCCAAGTACTTAGAATTTTCATAAGTCTTGGTTTGCAGAACGCAGCTTTGCAGGTCTGGACGCGGATTCGAAAAATTCCTGCGTCCAGTATCTCTTCTGCGTTTTGGTGCAAGTTCGCAGGTCTGGACGCGGATGATAACTCCTGCGTCCAATGTCTCGGCTGCGTTTTGAATTATGAACACTTAGCGTCTTCCCTTATTTTTGGCAAAGTATCTGACCAAGTGTCTTTTTCTTTTGCAGTGCCGCATGTTTCAGGTTCACTCGCCAAGATGCACCACTTTGGACGCGTGGGTGGTGCCGACCGGGGCTTGACCTTTGTGCAAAGAATGAGTGTCCCCGTGACTGCTGACCAGTTACTGGATCGCAGGCTCTCTAATGTTAACAGGAGAACCTTTCGGGCACTTATGACCGATGCCGCGCTCAAAACGGATGACGGCGTCAGGTTGGAGAAGCCTGTCTTCTTCTTTGGGGATCATATCTATGATGATGGCCGTCGTGTGTCTGAGGGGACCTATAAATGGCTTCGTGAGATAAAGGGCGGAAGATTCTTTCTTCCAGACATGGAGAGGATGTTCCCGATGTCCTACTTTCAACACATGTCTGTCCCCCGGAAGATGGAATGGGACATTTCCCAGTATATCCCTGAGATCGCCCTTGGTGACTTTGGCCTCCAAAAGGTAGACCGCCACGATAGTCATGACGGGTCAGTTGTCGGACTGTTCCCTGCGTCGTCCAAGCCTGAAATCCCAATTGGAGAGATCCCGGAGCTTGCTACCACCTTCCTCAATTCCTTCATAGAAGCAGGGGGTGACTATCCTGTCGACTTCCGTGCGTATGGATGGGTCCATTCTCCAGGGAACTACTGGTGGGGCAGGATGGTGGGTTTTGTTCTTACCAATCTTGAGGGGCCGCTGAAGCGTGTGGGGCTGTACCCAGCAGTCAGGGCCGTACAGTGGGGCGTCCCGATGAGTTCTCATAACTTCTTTGGGATTCTGGAGCGCTACAATCCTCGGACGGGGACATTCTTTACTCCGGTCAGAGAGATGGGCCTTGCCCTACACGAGTTGTATGAGGTCTCCGGGTTGTCGTCAGGGGATATTCCTTACGAGGAATTTGTCCCAACCACCAGGGAGCTGCGCCTTTTGGAAAAAGAATCTCCTCAAGTGTATGAGACCTACTGGGAGGTGATGTGCCATTTCTACATCTGCGGTCAGACAACTGCCTGGAGGTCAGGAGGCGTCAAGCAACTATCCTGGGCTGATTATCTGTTTAATAATGTCAGCAATAAAGATCTCCCAGTAATCCGACTAGCTCCTAGTTCTGGTGGGGAAGTTGAAGACAGGATCGACGCAGCTTCTGACAAGTTCTACACCACGGAGTCGAACGAGGACGGCTTCGACCCTGACTTGGTCTTTGAGAGCTTTCACCATCAAGCCCGGACCCCTATTTCTGATCAGGCGCTGTTGGCGGGCTTCCTGATGTTGTGGCTGAAGAGGTGTGTGGTGCCCACGCTACCACATGAAGTTATTGTGGCAGATGTGGTGTACCCGGCGGTACTCTTGGCTCATGGCCACCCCATAGCCCTTCTTCCCGCCGTGGTGGCTGGTATTCAAAGCGGGCTGCGGGTGTTGACCAAGAGCTTCTGCGAACCCCCAAAGACTGCTAATTCTCGTGGGGAGCCGTATACCGACTCAGAGGGGAACCCGACGGTGAGGCACCCCAACCCGCGGATTGAGCTGCCTTACACGTACCTCATGGCTTGGTACGTGATGCATTGCCCATCTCTAATGACGGCGGCGCGTGGGAGCGTGGATCATATCCCATTTGTGCAGCGGCTGGAACGTTCGGAGTGGCATGACACCTACCTGTATTACATTAGGAAGCGTCTTTCCTGTGCCACGAACTATCAGCTTAACCGTTGTTTTCCAGAGGTTCAAGGTGCAGCCCCCGGGGAGCTGTTCACGGATGTCGCTGGGCGGGATGACTTCTCGCAATTGCCTGCTGGAGCCTTCTGGTGGTTGATCAATATACGACCAGGATATGTGCTGTTTCGCCAAGGAACTTCCTGCACTATCGAACCGTATATGCCAAGTCGTTTTGCCCGACAGTTTGGCTATGCTCAGCTTTATGTCGGCAATCCGAATACACAACTTGCCTTTGACGGGAACCTGTTCGAAGGCGCTCGGGCTTGGTATTACAGTGTGGCTGGAGGGACGGGAGCAACGTTCCATCTACCCGACGAGGCGCCTAAGTGCCGTATGAGCTTCAGCTTCTGTATTTGGTACTCCCAAGCCGGCCAGACGCCAGATCTTATTCCGGAGTCTTCATGTCTTGAGAGTATCAATGCCAGTCTCGAGGAGAGGTCTGAATCCAGTAAACGTACTAAACTCCTCGACCAGTACCTGAAAGCTCAGAGGGAGGTCGAGAAACGATCGAGGAGGGAGCCCCCAGTAGTGAGGGCGGCACCGCGACCGGCAAGGGCAAAGCCGCAAGCGACGAGGGCGGAGCCACCAGCAATGAGAGTGGAGCCGCGACCGGCAAGGAGGTCGAAGCAATTGGCGAGGAAGCGTCGTCGACGCTCTGCTTCTGTAGTTGAGCCTGCCCCAAAGAAGGCTCGGAGGGACTTAACGGCTGAAGTCTCTCAATCCAGAGCTATCTCTGCTGGAGTTGAGGTTCCTCCTGAAGGTGTCCCTGTTAGAGTTGAGGAACCGCTGGAAGATGAAGATTTTCCAAGCTTGTTCCGTGCTCCTAGGTCACGCAGCAAGACCGTGGAGGAAGGGGAGCTTGTTGAGCGACCCCTTATTGCTGGTGATGCTGAGTCACCGGAGGTTGTCATAATGGGCGAAGAGGATGTCGAGATTCCAGGAATCTCAACTCAGCCCGAATTTCCTTCTGCTCATGAAGGGAGAGACGAGGTACAGCAGCCGGGGTCTCCTAGTGTCTTTATTTCCAATCCTCGGGCAGTCGACCCTAGTCCTACCACTGGGGTGATTGGGGGTAAGGCTCCTGTTGCAGAGCTTCCTCGCGTGGCGCTATCGTCTTCTTCGTCATCGGGAGAAAGTGACTTTGAAGATGAAGTCGACCATGGCGATGAACCCGCTCTTCCTGATCAGAGCAAATTCTTCCACATCTCGGAGGCGAAAATATACGGGGGTGAATCATCGACTGCGTTACCGCTGGCGATAATCCCTGCTGAAGGTATAACTTCCTCGCATGTCGAGGCGATGGAAACAGAGTTGACCCAGCCCAAGGGGATTGAGGCTTCGGCCGCTGAGATAACCTCGGAGGGGGTAGCTGTTGAAGTTGGGGAGCCTTCCCCTTTGCCAGGAGGGGAAACAACCATTGAGGCTGAGGAGGCTCTCACTCCGCCGGTGGAGAAGGCTACTGCTGAAGCTGGGGAGACTCCCATTCTACAGGACTCGACGCCTTTGGACCTCGAACCTAGTAAGGCAGTTCTGACTGAGGGGGCTCAGGTGGGGATTCCGACGATCGGCACCCTTCCAGAAGGCCACACAGCTCAATCCTCGGTGGAAGTTTCTGAAGAGGTTGTGCTTACAACTCCTTCCTTGGTCGTGGAAGCTCCTGCAGAGGCAGCGCTCCAAGAAGCGCCAGTGGGTAGTCTTGCTCTTGCTACATCGACGGCCGGCACGGCTCTTGTGCGAGAAGACCCGCCCTATATCCCTCATCCCGTGACAGAAAAAGGGTCGGGAAGCTTCTTAGGTGGTGAAGACATGGGGGAGCTGGCACGTCAGATGGTGCAACAATTCTTCACCTCGATGGGATCATGTATTGATCTCATCTTCCGTGGACACAGCACCTTCCAGTTCGCCCAGAGGCTTCTTGAAAATATGGCCATGAGCGTCGAATTGGCGGGAGGCCCTTCACTTGCCAGGGCATGCCTACGGGTGGTAGAGCAACTTGGAGATAACCTGCGGGAGCTGGAATCTTTGGAAGATGCTGGCTCTTTTGATGAAGCCCAGGCCACCTTGACTAGGCTCCTAGCTGATCAGGAACGGGAGCGACAGGAGGCGGAGGCACAGATCGCTGCCGAGGTCCGTGACCTTGAATATTCCAAGGCTGAATTTCAAAAATTAGCCGGAGATTCGAGGGAATCTGAGCTCAGTGTGCAGAGCACGGAGCAAGTCATCCTCAGAACTCGGGACATTATCGCCAAGGCGGAAGCTGTTCTTGCGCTAAATGAGGAGAAACTTGTTTCCCTCAAAAAGGAGCTTGAGGAGCAACGGGCTGCTACGGCGCGTGCTGAAGAGAGTCTATCCCTACAATCTTCCAGGGTGGAATCTCTGCGGATGCAGCTGGCTGCCAGAAATTTCTTATCTGAGGCGGAGCTGCGGGACCGGGCTATCATGGAGGCTGAGAGGACGCGCCAGCATGAGATTCACCGCCTTAGGGAACAAATCCGTTCCTTGGCGAACCAGGACATTTAGCCTTCTTTTCTTCTTTTTTTTTTTGTAAAGAAAAGGGACACTCTATTTATTAAGAGTGTTTGTATCCACTTCTATCATTTCTTGATATAATAGAAGTTTTCTTTAGAGCTTTTGTCCCAATTTCTTTGTCCTGTTGTGGATGAGTCCAACTCTTGATCACTAGTCGTGATTACTGAACTTAGGTAGGACTAAGTTCTTTTATGAGACGCGGTCTTGGCGAGACGCGGCATTAATCCCATAGAATGAGACGTGGCATCAATCTATGGGGACTTAGATTTCACCAAGCCTTTTGACGAGACGCAGCGTCGATCACAGGGTGAGACGCGGTCGTCAGTCTACCGGAACTTAGATTTTACTAAGTCCTTTTACTGAGACGCAGCGTCAATCACAAATCGGAACGCGGTCTCCTTGATGAGATGCGGCGTCAATCAAAAGATGAGACGCGGCATTGATCCGTAAAGTAAGACGCGGCTGTCAGTCCCTGGGGTGAGACGCAGCGTCAATCACAAGGTGAGACGCAGCTCTGAATAACGCAAATCTGTCTTGCGCGGATCGGGCAGACGCAAGAGATGCAGCCTTGTCTGCTGAAGGGACGCGGCTTTCCCATCTGCGTCTAATGTGATCTGATTCAAAAGATTTTAGGAGATCTTTGCTCGTCAGGTCTCCACTGTCGATTGGGATTCCGAGTCATCCGTTGATTCCCAAATCAGGTATCCACGCGTCAACTCCTCATTGGACTCAGGAGTTACTGCCCTTAAATGCAAAACCGACGCGGGCGGTTGAAAATCGGTGCTTGCGACGGTTTCCAAAGCGGCGTTCCACGCGTCAATCCTCCACTGGGTTTTGACAATCGTGCGTGACGGTTCCAATTAACGCCCCATTAATGGCAGTTATTAGGGCCTGCCTATAAATAGGGTGCGCTCCCCTTCTATGATCCAAGCTTGGATTATTTCTCTTTGGATTGCTCTGAGAAGTCCCACCTTCTTCAGAAAAGAGTTTCTTGATAGGGACTCCGTCTCCATGGACGAAGGTAATTCCGAGGGTGAAGATGACCCAGAGCTCTCACGCTTCGGTTTGGTCTCTTCAAGAAGAACCCCCTCTCGGATCATCTTGGACGCCTGCGTTTGGGTGCAGAGAGGCCAACTCTGGCCAGAGGTCTCTGCTGGTATGTCCCCCGATGATGTGTATAGCCTGAACTTCGGCATGATCATCTGAATGAAGTCCCGGTGCATTCCTCCTCTGGAATTTGTGCCAGTGACTTGACTTCTCTGAATGCAGGCGCTTGACGCTGGCTTTGCCCATTGCGTTTTACTGCCTTGGCGCGTTTCAGACCTGAATCTTGCAACTCTTGTTCACCTAACAGAGAGATGGCAATTTTTGGCGTTCTGAAATTCTTTGCGTCTGGTGCATTAGGCGCGGGTACAAACTGAGGCCGCGTTTGAATCCTATGCGTGGCGCAGTTTGACTTGCGTCTGTTTGACTGTGCGGGTCATTCCCGCGTCTGAAGTCTTGAATGGCTGCCGCGTTCTGTTACTCAGTTTCCTTTATAAAAATGTACTGAGTTCCAGATTTTCTGACTCTCTTGCTTATTCTTTGCAGGTTTGCTGGGCCCCAGAAAGAATATACCGGCTGGCGAACTTGCTCCACGTTCGTTTGTGAGAGATTAAATTATGGTCCTCGTCGTTTGTGAGAGATTAAATTATATCTCTGACGAGGACCCAACCCTCGCCAAGGTCTCTTCAGATCTGGTGCAAGAGACGGATAGGCTGAGTATCGGCGAGGGTGGTCCGGCGGTTACGGTGGCGGAAAGATCCTCTTCCTCTCCCTGCTCCAGAAGTGACATCAAGGACATTCCGTTGGGTGGCCTGCTGGGGAAAGGGATGGTGATGAATGCAGGACTTTCTGCTGCCACTGGACCTAGTGGAGGGTAGCATCCTTTGTGATGACTCCTAAACTTCCTCTCTCACCCCAGGAGTGACCCCATGTTCGTTGGATGGTCTGCTAGGGAAAGAGACGCGCCTGAACGAAAGGTTGCAGGACCTTCTGTTGCCACCGGACCTCAAGAACACCATTGCTCTTAGCTTAATCAGCTAGGGCGCTTTCGACTTTTGCGTCATTGCCATGGCGCAATCGGTTCCAATTGTGCACCTGGGATCAGATGCGGTTTCAAGGAGTGAGTACGGCCTCTGAGAGAGAGAGGGACTTCTTTGTACTCCTTAATTGTAACACTCAATCTTATTGTATAAGAGAGCATTTTGTATCACTTTCATATGCTTGAATATCAATAAAAGTGACACTTTTCTTTTTGCCTCTTTCTGTTGTCTTGAATGTTTTGTTTTAGAAGCAAAAGAATGATTTTGGTGGACCTGCCACTTTATAAAAGAAAGTGACAAGTGGAGCGCGTACCCCCAGAGAAGGTGAACTTTTATCAAGGATTTGGGATTAACTTGATTTAAGATCAGCTGGGGATTTTGATGGAAGCATTGTTTATTGGTGTAATGTTAACCAACAATGCCTCCCAAATGAATTTGATACTCGGTTGGGGAGAATATCAAATGAAACTAGACTCGTGGGGAATCTAGTAAGATTTTTACCGCTAGAGGTGTGATATTAACTTAACGGTTTAGAAGTAGTCTTGTCAGAAGTGTAATGTTAACTTGACAAGGATGTGAGTTAGAGGTGTGATATTAACCTAACTCATCAGCATCTCAGTTTTATTTGGGAAAACTGAGGGTGTCACTGTCATAGGTGTGATGTTTAACTTAACAGTGATAGTAATGCTAGAGGTGTAATGTTGAACTTGGCATTAGTCGTCTCGGCTTAAAGAAGTCGAGGAAAGGTCATAGCCATAGGTGTATTGTTGAACTTAGCAATGACTCGGATGCTAGAAGTGTAGTGTTAACTTGGCATCGTCCATTTCAGCTTCGATATGGAAGTCTGAAGAAAGGTGACTGTCAGAGGTGTGATATTAACTTGACAGGCACTCGAGGTACCGCTTAGAGGTGTAATGTTAACTTTAAACAGTAGTTTTGTCAGAGGTGTGATATTAACTTGACAAGAATTTGCTTGCGATAGGAGCAATTTGAGGACCTGTCATTCTATTGATGAGAATTGACAAGTGAAATTTGAAGTGCCAGAGGTATAGTGTTAACTTGGCAAATTTGAGAGTTTGTTACTCTATGCAGAGTTAACAAGCAAGGTTTATACTTGACAAAGAGTATTCATTACCAGAGGTATAGTGTTAACATAGTAATGATTGCATTTTGTGGTCCTACCATTCTATGGATGAGAATTGGTAAGGGATTTTTGGAGGGAAGAGTGGAATCAAGTCCACTTAGGATTTTTAGCAAACCCTCAGCTATCAACGGATTTGAGATGCCTTTACCAACTACCGTTTGAGTTGGGCTAGCCATGCTATTCCCCTCAGCATGATGAGTTGTCGAAGACTTATGTTGGACTTAAAAGCCAACATTTTCCTCTATCCTTAGCCGTCGGAGGCGTCGGATCAAATGGGAACGTGTCCCTTAGGATTTTTAGCAAATCCTCAGCTGTCAACGGGTTTGTCATGCCTTTACCAACTACCGTTTGAGTTGGGCTAGCCATGCTATTCCCCTCAGCATGATGAGTTGTCGAAGACTTATGTTGGACTTAAAAGCCAACATTTTCCTCTATCTTTAGCCGTCGGAGGCGTTGGATGTTTCCGATCAGAGGTGTATTTTTAACTTGATCGGTGGAAGAATGCCATCTAGGGATAGTATTTCTTCAGGAATTTGCCATTGATTGGCATCATGAGTGTATCGCCATTTGAGGTTATGAGGCGATACGATCCATTTGAGTAGACTGACTCTACTACAAACGGTCCTTCCCATTTGGGTTGGAATTTTCCTTTCGTCTTGTGCGTCATGACCATGGGTCTTCGGACGGCTAAGACGAGGTCGCCTTTCTTGAAAGTTCGGGATTTGACTTTCTTGTTGAAGGCTCTGGTGATACGAGCTTGGTAAAGCTCGATTTGTTGTTGGGCCTGCAGACGCTTGTCGTCCAAGGCTTCCAATTCTTGGAGTCGCTGTCGATGCTTCTCCTCTGTTGTCATTTCCGCTGTCAAGGCGACGCGAAGAGATGGAATTTGGATTTCCAGTGGAAGGACGGCTTCGCATCCGTACACCAAGGAAAATGGCGTGGCTTTAGTTGGGGTTCGCACAGTCGTGCGATAGGCCCATAAGCATTCGCCCAACTTATCGTCCCAGTCTCGTTGACTTTTCAAGACGAATTTCTTGAGAAGCTTGCCAATAGTCTTATTGAAAGCTTCTGCGAGGCCGTTAGCGGGCGGATAGTATGCCGTTGATGACACACTCTGGATTCTGAACTTGGCGCAGAATCTCTGAAAAGCCTGGCTGATGAACTGGGGTCCATTGTCATGGACAATCCGCCGAGGCACACCGAACCGGTAAATAACGTGATGTTTCACGAACTTGATCACGTTAGAAGATTTCACCTCTTTCAAAGGGATAGCTTCGGCCCACTTTGAGAAGTAATCGGTTATCGCTAGGATGAACCGATGTCCCTTTGATGATGGTGGGCTGATAGGACCAACCACGTCCATCCCCCACATTTCGAACGGCCAGGTAGAGGTCGTAGAGTGGAGGTATCCTGGTGCTTGATGGATGAAATCGCCATGTATTTGACAGGCGTGACATCTTTTGGCATAGGCAACAGCATCTGCAACCATCTTGGGCCAGTAGTAACCCAATTTTTGGAGTCGGTTTGCCAGCTTCGGGCCAGGTTGATGAGCTCCACACGTACCATCGTGGGCTTCTTTCAACACTTCGTGGGCTTCTTTTGATGAGAGGCACCGGAGCAGGATCCCGTCATGCGATCTACGATACAATGTTCGCGAAATCGCATTGTAGTAGAATTTGGAGGCTTTCCTTCGGATGGCAGCCGCCTCCCTGGTGTCTTCGGGCAAGATGCCGTACAAGACAAAATCAATGTAGGGGAATCGCCAGTCTTTAAGCTCTGGATCGGTTGACACTTCAAGTGTTTCCTTACCGCGACGATCTCCCGTTGACCTCTGGTAGTCTCCGAGGGGACTTTTTGGGCAGTATAGGTCGTGGCTATAGACGAATACCTTCTCCATTGCTCCGGCTGGAAGAGCTAAGGAGGCAGCAAGGGATGCAAGTGCATCTGCATGCGCATTTTGCTTGCGCGGTACATGGTCGATGTAGAAGTTTGAAAACCTCTCGGCCATGTGGATTGTCGCGTTGTAGTAGGGTACTAGATCTTCATGCCTGACCTCATACTCTCCGCGAACTTGGCTGACGATGAGTTTAGAATCACCGTATGCCTCGAGATTTTTAACGCCAATCTCATCGGCGAATTGCATCCCAATCAAAAGAGCGTTGTATTCCGCCACATTGTTGGAACAGGGCTCGGTTAACGAGATAGCTCGGGGAATCACGTAATTTTGTGGGGAGACGAGTACCACTCCTACCCCCGCTACTGTGTGTCCCTTCGGGCTTGCCCTTGATGCACCGTCGAAGAAAAGTTGCCATACTTGACTTTCGAACGGTGTCTGAGCTAGGCAGACTTCGGCGACCTCATCTGGGAGATCCTCGTAGAGTTTGGCTGCCCTGGGATCTGGGTGTTCAGCTAAGAAGTCCGCCACCGCTTGTCCCTTAATAGCCTTTTGTGGCAGAAAATGCATCTCATATTGTGATAGCAATATGGCCCATTTTGCCAGCCGGCCATTTAGTGAAGAAGGCTTTGTCATAAGTAACCTCAGGGGGTTGACTTTGGATATGACATTTATGGTTTGGCCCACCAGATAGTGTCGCATTTTCTGAATGGCGAACACCAGTGCCAAACATTCCTTCTCGATCGGGTTATACCGATGTTCGGCTCCGATCATCGTTCTACTTAGGTAGTAGATTGCTTGTTCTCGCCCCTGGTCATCATTCTGAGCTAGTAGAGCTCCCAAAGAATGATCCATTGATCGGACGTACACCAGGAAAGGCTTTCCGGATACCGGAGCCGCCAGGACTGGTGGTTGGGTGAGGTAGTGCTTGATCTCCTCAAATGCTTGCTGGCAAGCGTCGTCCCAAATGAACGAAACGCCCTTCTTCATCAGCTTAGCGAAGGGTTGGCATCTCCCGGAGAGATTTGAAATGAATCTGCGGATGTATGCCAATCGTCCTTGTAATCCTCTGAGCTCCTTGAGGCTTCTGGGGGGTTGCATCTCTTGGATAGCACGGACTTTCTCCGGATCCAAATGGATTCCTGTGGAAGTCACAACAAACCCTAGGAATTTGCCACTGGCTACCCCCAGGAAGGACTTGGTGGGGTTCATCTTCAATTGATGAGCCCGCATGATGTCGAAGACCACCCTCAGGTCTGCTATGTGATCACCTTTAGTGCGGCTTTTCACCGCGATGTCGTCGACATAACATTCCACCGTTTTGCGTATCTGCCGATGGAAAATGGCATTCATGGCCCTTTGGTAGGTTGCCCCTGCATTTTTCAGACCGAAGGGCATAACGGTGTAGCAATATACCCCTAGAGGTGTCCTGAAGGAGGTGTGCTTTTCGTCATCGGGATACATCTTGATTTGATTATATCCTGAGAACCCGTCCATAAAGGACATTCGCTCGAATCCACAAGTATTGTCAATCATGACATCTGTGATTGGCAATGGGAATTCGTCTTTGGGGCAGGCCTCGTTTAGATCACGGAAGTCGATGCAGATCCGGATCTTCCCGTTCTTCTTGGCGACGGGGACGATGTTGGCTACCCAGTCGGGATGTTGTTCTTCCCGGATGAAGCCGGAATCGATGAGCTTTCTAACTTCTGATTGAATTGCCTCCATTATCTCTAGACGGAACCGTCGCTGCTGTTGTTTAACAGGCTTCATGTCCGGATTGATGTTGAGGCGATGCATAGCCACTTGAGGATCAAGTCCAGGCATGTCCTCATAATTCCAGGCGAAGACATCTATATACTCTTGTACAAGAGATATTAAATCCTTCTTCTCCGAAGGTGACAGGCCGTCACTTATGAAGATGGGTTTAGGATTGGCTTCATCTCCTAGGTTGACTTGAACAACCTTGTCTTCTGTGGGTGGCTCACGCTGTTCAAAGCGGATGTCCCAAAGAGCATTCAAATGTCTGATCCAAGGGTCTGTATCAGATTGGATCATTTCTTCATCTTCATCCTCCATATGGCTTGTCGAAACCATGTTTACTGAAAGCCCTTTGAAGATGTTGCCGACACTGACATCTGATTCCCACGACGACGTGTCTGATGAGCAGTCATGACTTGACAGTCTCTCCGAATCAGAGGCTGATGGCACTGGGGTTGATATATAGCCCAACCCCCGGCGCGTCTGATGATAGTAATCAGGGGTTTTCCCTTTCGGTACAAAGGATCGAAGCAGTGTTCTTCTTCCTTTTCCGAAGTTCAACCCAGGCCTGTTGGTTAGATCATACCCCATGCGCTTCATCATCTTGAGCGTTTTCGGTTCATAATGATCGAACTGAGGGGATTCATCCTCACCTTCCGATTCTTCGTGGGGCATTGGTTCAGATGCGATTCGCCCAAAAAGTATTGGTCTTTGGCCTTTTCGTCTGGCTGGAACCATGAATACAGACTCTTGCGCGTCACCATTATCTTGGTATGTCCCGAAGGATGATTTCACCGGTACATGCAAAGATGTCAAAGCATCTATTGCCGACCAGAGGTCATCGTCCACGTCGGTAGTGGTATCCGACGGTATTGAATCGGAAACATACACAGGAAAATACGCAAGATCTAAATCTTCATTAATGTACCAACCACCCGCATCGTCGGTGGTATCAACATCGAGCTTATTAGTGCTCTTTACAAGTGGTTCCAACTCCCACAGGCACTCTTCTTTCTCAGGCTCAATGTCAGCTTCATTACCAGAGTCTGGCTCCTCTGGTTGTGGGGTTTCATTAGTCTCCTCCGGATCCTGATATAAGAGGGAGTCCGTGAAATAATTTTCAACCCCTTTAAACGGATGCCTTTCGGCAATCAACGTTCGGACCTGTCCACTCTCGTCAATGTATTTCATGACTTGGTGGAGAGTAGAGGGAACGATGGAATTGCGGTGAATCCATGGTCGTCCCAGCAACAGGTTGTAGGAAGTGTCCGCGTCAATGACGTAACACGTCACTTCCGACATGAGGCTCCCGATCTGGCATTTGAGCTTGATCTTCCCCATCGGGCGGGAGCTGTTGGCATTGAACCCGTAAATAGTCGTCTGGGTAGGGCTCAGACGATGAGTAGGAATGCCTAGAAACTGCATAACCCGGCGAGGTATGATGCTTAGCGCAGACCCTGGGTCTACCTGGATGCGGTTCACCTCGGATGACCCAATATACCCTGTGAAGTATAGGGGTCGGTCATGCTTCCCTTTAACCTGCATGTCGTCTGTTGTGAAGGTGATGCAGGGAGCATTTGGGGAGGCGTGGAGGCAATCCTCTACATCTTCCTCCCTTGGCACACGAGTCATGAAGACCTCAGCGTTTGCCAAAGCTTCTTGTAGAGCCTCTCTGGTTGACTTTGATAGCCTCAGGAGTTCATACAAGGTGATGCGTGCCGGGATGTTGGCTAGTTGAGCCAAGACGTCGAAGCGGTAAGGTGTCGAGGATCCTTCTGCTGCACCTTTTAGAAGAGCCCGAGAAAACCGGGTTTCTTTCTGTTTCTCCACAGGTAGTTTCGTGGAGGGCTTGGCTGGTTCTACGGCTGGTTGCGGAGAAGCCGCTGCTGTCTCGCCGTACTGCTTCAAGTATGCCTGTCCTGAACGGGTCCCCGCCGTAGGTTGGCTGGGCTCTGCGGCCAGGACTATTGTTTCCTCTTCTGAGTCAGTCAGCGAGGGAACATCAGTGTCCGCTTCTCGAGAGGAGGCGCATATCACATGGCAAAATGAAGTCTTCCCTTTGCCTTTGGACTTCCTGTTGGTCACAGTCGTCCATTGTTGCTCGTCGACGAGGTCAGGGTGGACCCACATGATTTTCCCTCGAGGTGTAGGGATGGGTACCAAGCCTTTCTCCCGCTGCTGATGAGGGTCTGTGTTGACCACCCTCAGTTCTCCTTTCGGGACAGAGATCACCCCCACGGGTGTCGGGGGTCGTGTCCCAAACTGGAGAATCGACGTCATGTTGGCCGTCATCTTCTTCTGCTCCGGTCGGAGTTTTAATACCTCCGCGTCAATCAGAGCTTGAAGGATGTCCTTAAAGACGTAGCAGCTTTTGGTGGATGTCCGAGCATCCTGTGGTATAAGCAGTAGGTGGGATTGTCGGTCTTGCCGACTTCCTCCGGGCGCCTAATTTCAGGGAGCTTCAGTCGATTGCTCTTGTTGAGTAGCTTGAAGAGCGAATCGACGTGCTCCTCCTTGAAGGAATACTGCTTGTTGGGGCGTGGCTGGCTTGAAGAGCCACTTGCCCTGCCTGTTTGAGGTTTGGTGGGAGATTTGGTCTCCGTCGCCAAATTATCCTTCCGCTTGGTTTGGAGGGATGTGTCTGGTGCACGCCTTGTCGACCTCTCTGGCCTGGGCTTGCCTTCTTCCGCTCTGACGCGGGCGACAATCTCCTCAGCCTGTTCACCTTGCTGGACTAATTGTTTCCAGGTGCGGCTTTCAGCAACTCCTATTTGAGCAAGGAGTGAGGTTTGGAGATTATGGCGACATGTTTCCACCAGGGTGGCCTGGGTCATGCCGCTTGGACATCGGAGTGCCATGTTCCGAAATCTTTCTACGAAAGACTTGACGGACTCTCCCTTTCGCTGTTTTGTAGCTAAAAGGGTAGGCATTGTTACTTCGGAGTCGTCTTCGAAGAAGCGTGTCAAGAACAGCTTCTCTAGATCCCCCCAGTTCTTGAAAGAACCCTCCGGGAGCTTCATAAACCACTCAAAAGCCAACCCTTTCAGGGTGCCGATGAACAGTCGCGCCAGGATGGCGTCATTATCTACCACGTTCCCGGTCTGGGATTTGAAGTAGTAGATATGCTGGTTGGGTGACCCCTTCCCGTCGAATGCTTGGAGGGTTGGAGCCTTGAACTTAGGAGGGTATGGAACTAAGTCCCACTCAGCCGGATAGGGCCGGACCACTCCTGCTTCTTGGAGGTCCTTGCGATTGGCAAGGGCCTCGAGGCGTCGTTCCAATTGACTCACCCTCTTAGCATGAGTCTTCTCCTGGTCTTGGTCGCTTCTTGCCTGCGACGAGGGCTTGGACACATCCGAGGTAGATCGTCGTGTCTCGTCAGAAGATTCGGAGGGTGGGCTTCCTCCCTTTCTCCCTTTCCCCTTCGGTCGTCTAGGAGGAGATCTCGCTCTTTCTTCAAGCAATTTCTCAAGCATATGCTTAAGGGAGTCAATGGATCTCTGTTGAGAGGCGATTATATCCATCTGGTGCTTCTGCGTCTGTTCTAAACGCCTGGTCGTCTCCTCAGGAGTGTCGGCCATGTAGGCGGAAGCCTCCTTCTCGACGGAAGAGTTTGAAGCCTGCGACTCCACTATAGCGGAGTGAAACCACCCATTCTAATGCCGCGGGCTAAGGCATTATAGTCAATTGGGGAATGGCCCCTGTCCGGGTGCGAGTGTGTTGATACACCCCCTCCGGTTCAGAGTCAGATTCCTCTGAGTTGACCATTAGTTATTTTCCCTTGCTTCTTCTAGTCATGTTTGCAGTAAGCTCCGGGTATTCAACATCTGAGAAGGTTCTCCTCCTGTGGGAGCGTCTTCTCTTGGCTGACGGGGGAATCAGGGTCAGCTGTCTAATTAAAGACGGCTGGTGCACGCCTGACTCGCAATGGCATCCAGAGAGCATCTGGATGAGCTGTTGACAGCAGCATGGAGAAGTGGTCTGATTGGCACTCCTTTTCCTTGTCAAATAATCCCTCAAATCTGTGGGAGGGGGATTAAAGAGACTGGTCTCGCAACGTCGACGACGGGAGACAGTCATGTGCTGTTCAGCCTGGACACAGGTTTCAGAAACGCGGCTGTTGCGTCGCGGCTGCGTCACGCGCGTCTGGCGACTCTGTTGATATGAGACGCGACTTTCGCGTTGCTGTCTGCTGCGTTGGAGCAGAGAGACTTGGGAGAGAGTGGGCTGCTGGGCCCCACGCCTATGGGCGCGTGCTTCCTGCGTTTGACAAGACGCAGAAGCTTCGCTTTGGCGTTTGGCAAGTTGGTCTTCGGAAGGCTCAACTTGGGGAGTCTCGCGTTTGGGTCGCCAAACACGAACCTCTCGCACTGGACGAGGTGCGGGCAAGACATCGGATCGTACGCTGCGTTCAACCCCAGTCAGAAAACCAACGGTTCCGACCGAGTGTTGACGCGCGCGTCTTCTCTGTCGACGCTCGGCATTCCGATTGCGCCGTGGAGGAAGAGAGAAGCCAACAACTTCCTGGTTTGTAGAACCAGGGGTGTTTGCCACGCGGGTCTCCTGAGAGACGCTGACGCGGGCGTTCTGTGCGACACGGTCGATCGCACCAGTAGATGTGCCGGGGACCACGCGAGCCTTCAGAGAGGCGTTGGCGCGTGTGCTCTGCGCGACGCGGTTGATCGCAGTAGAGGTGTCTGAGGTTACGCGGGCCTTCTGGGAGGCGTCGGCGCGTGAACCAAACTTGGCACAGTGGGCAGCAGGAGCACCCGACAGAGCCTCAGATTGGGCTTCAGGGGGCTGTCCACTTGAGACCCTGCGGCAGACGCGGGTCTTTGGGCTCTTGGAGCCAGAAGAGAGGAACTCTTCATACTTCGCCTGGTCGAACTCGACGACGAGGGATTCGACCATTTTCCCCTTACGGAGAACGTCATCTTGCACCACGGTGCGCTCGTCAGTAACGAAGGTAGTCCCCAGCGGAGTCGCCATCTCTTGTACGCGCCGGAAAATTTGGTCGTCGGAGAAAGTGATTTTAGCTGTAAAAGATTTCCTTGATTCAAGCGAAACGATTACAACCAAAAGAACTACTCGTCCCTCTTTTCCAGTTACAAGGGAGGGAGGATGTCTGAATCTTCCTTTGTTTAAGGCTGGGTTCTTCGTGTGGCGATGGAGAGTGAATCTTGTTCTCCGTTGACCAGATGACCGTCCTGGACCGTCGGGGGTCTTCTCTTCGGTCGGTAGAAAGAGTAACTCAGCTCCGTCTACCAAAACTCTCAAAGAGGAGGTAGGCGAAGAGCGGCTAGTACTCAGTAAGCTCGCTGAAGAGTCTCCTCCCTCTGTCTGTTGTTGAAGTCGTGCTTCCCTCTTGATGATCCTCTTGCCTGGATTCGATCGATCTTGATGATGCCTTGACCTTTTTTCCAAAGCTTCGATCTTTTTAAAAAAACTTTTTTTTTCTCATAGCAAACAAGGCTATTTATAGGGGTCTCAGGGGGTGAAGGTGCCTCCTGAAAACGCTCCCGAATGAGGGGCCACTACCCGCTACATGCGCGGTGACTGGCCCCGCAATCAGGGCAGTTGCAACTGAGACGCGGGCGTTGAGCCAAACGCGCCTTGAAGTTTGAGACGCGGGCGTCGAGCCAAACGCGCCCTGAAGTTGAGACGCGGGCGTCGAGCCAACGCGCCTTAATGCTGAGACGCGGGCTTCGGGCCGACGCGTCTGGACGTTGAGACGCGGGTGTAGAGCCAACGCGTCTTAATGCTGAGACGCGGGCATCGATTCCTCGCGTCTAGAGCTTGAGACTCTGCTTCCTTAATGGCTTGTCTGTTAGTCATTTTTAGACAGCCTACAGGCTTGGCCTGCTGCTCTTGGTGGAGGCGTGCGGCAAGGAGCAGGGCGCGCAGGGGGATTCCGGCGGAGTTCCGACGGCGAGGAGGCGCACCCGGGGAAGGAGGGAGGCGGCTTGGTTGGATCCGGGCTGCCGCCACCGCTGCTGGACTGGGGGTTGCTCCGGCCTGAAGTGGTGATGCGCGCGGGAGGGCTGCGCTGGTTGCTGCGGCTGCTGGTGGTGGACGGGGAGGAGTGCTGGAATTGTGTGCGGTTGTGGAGCTCTGGGCTGCTGGCACTCCGACGGAGGAGAAGGGGATGATGCGACAACTGTGCTTGCGCACTCGGCCAGAGGGAGGGGAGCTGCCGCGGTTCCATGGGGTTGCGGTGAGATGGGGGGGCGGTAGGGCTGATGGATAGGAGTTTGTTTCAGGATTTGGTGGGATTTAATTAGAGTTGGTTTAGATTAGGATATGATTATATAGGATTATGATTAAGATGGGATTTGAATTTGTAACGCCCCGATCCCGCAGGTACGGGGACGTTATGGCGACGTACATACGCGAGGTGAAAACAACCTCACGCGTACGTTAAGCCTCAGTACAAGGAATCACCTCCATAGACATAATGGTTCCAGCAGGAAATAAGTACAAGAATACCTGCAGAAAGGGGTTAGTGATCATAACAGATATAAAAACAGGGATAAATGAGATAACAGAAATAAAGCACTAAGATACCTATGAATAGTCTTGATGAGAAATCTCCCATGTGACTCCA
This sequence comes from Agave tequilana, assembly GCA_038442645.1. NCBI lineage: Eukaryota > Viridiplantae > Streptophyta > Magnoliopsida > Asparagales > Asparagaceae > Agave > Agave tequilana. The sequence goes on from JAVJIF010008095.1 coordinate 66,994, forward strand.
AAGCACTCTCTGAAGCTACGGTAACGCGGATCTCCAACCTGGACATGCAAACCTAGGGTCGTCAGAAAGCGACCTAGTGAGTGGTAAAATGAAGGAGGCAGTGTACGTCGTATCGCGTACCGATACGGTACTACGTACACCGGGGATCAGGGGGTTACAGAATTAGTTGGTGGGTTTCGGGTATATGGGTAACGGGTTTGCTAATGGGTTGAGGGTTGGATCCAAATGGGTAAATGGGTATTAATCAGGAAAGAAAATGCAATAATAGTAATACTAATAAAACACTAATTAAAAATAATAATAATACTAATACTAATTGACAACAATAATAATTAATAATAACAAAAACAATAATAATAGGAATGATAATACTACTACCACTAATATTTTTTTTACCAATATTAAAATAAATAAAGAATATAATATTAACACTAATAATAATTAATAAACTCCGACAATAAAAATAAAGATAACACTAATAGTAATAACAATAAATAATAATCATAATGGACTAATAATAATAATAAAATTAATCAGTAAATTAAATTAAATACTTTAGAAAAATAAAATACAATATTTCTGACTAGAGATATTACAGTCTGCAATGTCTCCTTCGTGTTCCTCTGCAACTTTGGTCGAACGAGCAGAGAGGGAGAGGAAGGCAAAAGAGTCAATTGGTTAGTTCTTTGATTAATTATTTAGTTTTTCCATTTTTTTAACAATAGGTCAATTCTTCTTCCATAAGGGCAAATAAGTAATTCTTCTACTATAGTTATCTCTTAATTTTTTAGGGATTAATATTCAAATAATAATTTGTTAGGGACTTGTATTTTAAAAATCCAAAAAAAAAAAAATGAAAGGTGTGGTGGGATTCGATACTTGGATATAACACCAAACACCACAAACATGCCATGCAAATGACGTTGCTCTTCGCGTGGGTGAAGGTTTAAAAGTGATGAGATTTGTTGAAAAAGCTTCAAACAGCAAACACGAATGGCTGTGGCTGGAAAATTGAAAGAGTTGTGATGGGCGATTGACGGTTCAGATTGATCGGAGCATAGATAGAGCAATCAGAGTCAGATTTAAATGATCCACCTGTATAAACCTAGTTTTCAACGTTCTGAATGCAACGGTGGATGCGAATTCGGTGAATTTCATTGCATCGAGCAACTATTGTGCAAATAAGCAAGGAATTGACCGTGATCAAGGAGACTGGATACAGATCGGGTTGATAGGGAGGTTGTGATTGTACGGGATGAAGTATGGTGTTATATCTCATAAATTATTGGATGCAATTAATTCGACTCATGGTGTCACATGTAATTATGCCATCGGGTTTTGTCTCAGAGTGTCATAGTGTTTTGATCAAGGTGTAACGATCACAATTGTCTAGGGCGAGATAGTAAGTGGTTATGAGTGCTCAATTGGAGACGATGATGATTGTACTAGTTGTTCCCAGGAAGTGGAGCAGGTGTATGTGCAGGTTTTGTCCTTGAAGTGGATGACGAGAACAACAGAGTATATCCATGTTGTAACGCCCCGATCCCAATGATACGGGAACGTCACTGCAACGCATATACGTAGGTCAGATAGTGCCCCCACGTATATACGCTAAGCATTAAGTACAACAAGTATCAGAGTACAACACACAGCGTGGTATATTCATATGCCAACTTACAAAATATAAATACAAAGTTATACAAGTTATGATAAGCAATATCACTTTACAAGTGTCCTTTATCACAACCCAAGTCCAAAAGAACAATATACAACCAAAAATACAAAAACGCTCACGAAATGGATGGAGATCCCGTGAACCAAAAGGAAGAGGCGAGCACGATAGGACTAGAGCCGGTCAGCCTGCTCACAAAGATAAGCTCGGTCCTCTGTGGAAGGCTCCACTTCGCTCCAAGCCTCGGAATCTGAATATGCAAATCCAAGGGGTCAAGACATATAATAACAAATAAAAGATAGTCAAGTGACATGAGGGTCATGAATAAAGACAATGAAGTTGCAATAAATAGCAATGAATAACAAGCGAGGTAAACTCAATAAGGTAAGATCATATGCAACAAATCTACAATTAACGTCTTATTATTATTACTTGTCTTACTGTGATATCTAGCTATGTGACCAAGCGTCCCAGAGCACATAGATCCATATCCTAGTGAAACAAGGTTGTTATTGGAAACAGCGGTTGTATCGACGAACTATGTTTACAGTGGGTCCCGTGCATGCCCGGGACCACGGTCCAGGGTGTTCCGTTGCTTGATGACGGAACCAGCCGCAGGGCCTAACAGGAGGGTCTTATGTATGCCCTAGTCATGACAGTAAACAGGAAAGGGAGCAAGCACTCCCCTCGGTCCCCTGGAGTACCACAGGTTAGACCGGAACATAATTGTACAATATACCTAAAACCACTGTAAACACGAACACATATCGATATCCGCATATTTCCCCCTGACCCCAATGTAAGTTGGTCTATTTTATATAATAAGTCGGGTATGTCATGCTTGGTGTTTCAGTGATAGCATGAAGGGGTGGTGATACTTCACATTTAACAAATTATGGAATAGCAATATGTAACATGAGTCATGAAGCATAATAAAGCAAGATCTATCAGGTAACAAGTCATGCAGTACAGGTATGAAGCATAAACAAGGCTAAAACAGTATACAAATATCAGGGAAAGGTCAGAAATTAAAAAGGAAAGGAGTCAGAAAACTGGCCCAGAATTAGGCTGTCGGTCGACCTCCGGTCGACTGCCGGTCGACTGGGGATATAACTGGCGGTCGGCTCCCGGTCGACTGCCGGTCGACCGTGCAGATGCCGTGAGCTCCAGGTTTTGGCCGGTCGACTACCGGTCGACTGGTCCATACTAATTCCCTAAGCCGGTCGAGTGGTCGGTCGACTGCCGGTCGACCGCCAGCTCAAAACTGTGCACGCTGTGCACATCGGTAGAGTGATCGGTCGACTGCCGGTCGACCGATCCTCTGGAATCTGCTACTGTTAAGGCAGAAAAATCAGATTTCACTTTGGTTGGTTCTATCAGTCTAAAAATAGGATTTTTATGTTGTTAGGGGACCTGATCTATCATTACAAGTACACCAGAACAGGGACTAGCCTTGATGAGTAATTTGCTTACATGGAAAGGTTGGATTTGAGTGTTGATGACCTAAAATAGGATTTTTATGGGACCATTTTACAAGAATTACTATCACAAGTAAATAGGGGGTAATCTAGGTCTTGGTGAGTAAAGATACTCACAAGGATAGGTTTAATTGGGACTTGATCCAAGGATGGAGATGGTGGCTTCAATCCACACTTGTTGTTGAAGCTTGAGTTGAAGAATTGCTCTTGGTGTTGCTTTTGGGAGTAGTGGTTGAAGTTGAAGTCTTTGATGAAGCCCTAGAAGAAACCCTTGAGATCTTGAGGTGGAGGTGAAGAGATTGGGTTCTTGGAGTTAGGGTTTTTGCTTGAGGAAGAAGGAGATCTTGAGAGAATTCTTCTCTTGTTGAAGAAATGAGAAAAAAGGGGAAATTTGCAAATGGAAATGCATATATAGGTTGGGATTTTTTGTAAGGGAGTGGAATTAAGGTGGATGTGAGGGGTTTTCTTGCAAAAGAAGGGGGGTGAGGTGTCCCTCACTTGGCCACTTGGCCAGCCATGGGAAGGAGAGAGAGTGAGTGGGGTTAGGTGAAGGGTGAGTGGGAAATGAGGTGGCACATGAGGTGGAAAATGGAATTTGCAATAATTGAAAAAAATGCCCGAAATTCAAGTATCTCGGAATGATCTGAAAATTTTACCAAAATCAAGAATAATATTTGAAGACTCATGGTGAAATTCGTTTGAAGAAATACTGTATAGTTTTAAAATTAAAAATCCCGGAATTAGTTATTTACCGACTCCGAAAGAATTTTCATAAATTCATAAAATTCTCAGAAAAAGTGTATAAGTAAGAAATATGATTCTAAGCAATAAAGTCTAAAGGACTTTCTAAAAATTCCTAACTGTTTGGAAGATAAAAATTCGGAAATCGGTCAGCGGCACTGGCCGACACCGGTTTCGGAGAAATTCATTTTAATTCCAGAAAATTCCAGAAAATCACATAAAATCTAAAATATTGAAAAATGATATTTGAAATTAAAATTGATCAATTACGGAAGGTAAATCGGAAAATACGATCGAAAGACTGAATACGTAACTAAGCACGTATTCCGGGAGAGGGGTATTACAATCTACCCACCTTACAAAAATTTCGTCCTCGAAATTTCATAAGGTGAAAGATAACAGGAAAAGCAACAGATAGATACGTATACAAGGAAAGATAACGGGAAAGAAGGGTAGAAGGAAAGAGTCATACCAAATCAGGATGTGAAAAGTTGAGGATAACGCTCCCGGATAACGTCCTCTCGTTCCCAAGTGGCCTCTCCTGGCGCATGCCTGTTCCAAGACACCAATACTAATGGAATAGCTCTGTTCTTCAGTGTCTTGACACTCCTATCCAGAATGGCCATCGGCTGCTCTTGGTATGATAAATCCGGTAGTAGCTCCAGCTCGGAATGATCCAGAATATGGCTGTCATCCCTGACATACTTCCTCAACTGAGACACGTGGAAGACATTATGCACCCCGTCCAAAGATGGCGGCAACGCCAATCTATAAGACACATCTCCCACACGATCCAGGATCTCGAATGGGCCGATATACCTCGGACTTAGCTTCCCACGTGTACCGAACCGGATTACACCCTTGGTAGGTGATATCTTCAAGAACACATGGTCTCCGGTCTGGAATTCCAATGGCCTCCTTAGAGTGTCTGCCCAACTCTTCTGTCTGCTCTGAGCAGCCCTGAGATGATCTCTGATAACCCTGACTTTCTCTGTCGTCTGCATCAGGATCTCTGGTCCCAAAAGACTCCTCTCACCGACTTCATCCCAACAGATCGGTGATCTGCACTTCCTTCCATACAATGCCTCAAAGGGTGCCATCTTAATACTTGCCTGATAGCTGTTGTTATATGAAAACTCAGCCAAGTGAAGATGGTCTTCCCATGATCCTCCGAAGTCAATCATGCAAGCCCTCAACATATCTTCAAGGATCTGGATAGTCCTCTCAGATTGCCCGTCTGTCTGAGGATGGTAAGAAGTACTGAATTTCAGACGAGTTCCCAGACTCTCTTGGAGACTCTCCCAGAAATGAGATCTGAATCTGGTGTCTCTATCTGATACAATACTAACTGGAACTCCATGCAGACGAACTATCTCCTTCATATACTTGTCTGCCAGAACCTCTGTCGACTGGCCTACCCTGAATGGTATGAAGTGAGCTGACTTGGTGAGGCGATCAACTATTACCCACACCGCATTATTACCCTTGGGACTCCGAGGCAATGCCGTCACAAAATCCATGGTGATGTGCTCCCACTTCCATTCGGGTATCGGCAAAGGTTGAAGAAGTCCAGCTGGTCTCTGGTGCTCGACCTTTATCTGCTGGCAAACCAAGCACTTGGCAACAAATTGGGCTATCTCTCTCTTCATAGCATTCCACCAAAAGTGCTTCTTCAGGTCCTGGTACATCTTGTTTCCCCCAGGGTGTATAGAATAAGCTGAACCGTGTGCTTCCTCCAAAATCTTCTGTCTGACTTCTCCTTGGGGAACACAAAGTCTATCTCCAAAATACAAAGCACCATCTGGGTGAATGCAGATATCCGACCTCAATCCAGCCTCCACCTGAGCTCTGAATGTCTGCAATCTGGGGTCCTCCTTCTGAGCTTCCTTGATCTCCTCTATCAATGATGACTGGATCTGTAAAGCCATGAACTGCCCGGCCTTATCACCTCCTTGCACTAACATCAAATCCAATCTGATGAACTCCCGAATCAACTCCCTCTGCTGCGTGAGGTGGACTAGCACTCTGTTCTCTGGCATCCTGCTCAGTGCATCTGGAACGGTATTGACTTTGCCTGGATGATACTGCAAGTCAATATCATAGTCCGCCATAAGCTCCAACCACCTCCTCTGCCTCATATTCAACTCCTTCTGTGAGAAAATATACTTGAGGCTCTTGTGATCTGTGTATATCAACACTTTGTCTCCCAGAAGGTAGTGTCTCCAGATCTTCAAAGCAAATACCACAGCCGCCAACTCCAAGTCATGAGTTGGGTAATTCCTCTCATGAGGCTTCAATTGCCTAGATGCATATGCTATAACATGATCATGTTGCATAAGCACACACCCCAGGCCTTTACCTGATGCATCACAGAAAATGACCATCCCTCCTCTTCCTGAAGGAGTCCTCAAGATTGGAGCTGAAATAAGCCTCTGCTTCAACTGCTCAAATGCTGCATCACATTCTTCTGTCCATATGTATCTCTCCTCTTTTCTGGTGAGCCTGGTCAACGGAGCTGCAAGTCTAGAGAAATCCTGGACAAAGCGCCTGTAATATCCGGCTAGTCCAAGAAAGCTCTTTATCTCAGTCACCGTCTTCGGAACTGGCCAATTCTTCACTGCCTGGACTTTACTAGGATCAACTGAAATTCCTTCTGCTGAAACTATGTGTCCAAGGAAAGCTATGCTGTCCAACCAGAATTCACACTTGCTCCTTTTGGCATGAAGCTGCTCCTGCTGAAGGGTCTATAACACAATTCTCAAGTGCTCTGCATGCTCCTTATAATTCTTTGAATAGATCAGAATGTCATCTATAAATACAACTACAAACTGATCCAGGTAAGGAGAGAACACTCGGTTCATCAAGTCCATGAAAACTGCAGGGGCATTTGTGACTCCGAAAGGCATAACCAGGAACTCATAGTGGCCATATCGGGTCCTGAATGCCGTCTTCGGAACATCCTCCTTCTTCACCCTCAGCTGATGGTAACCCGACTGCAAATCTAACTTAGAAAATACACGGGCTCCATGAAGCTGATCAAACAAATCATCAATCCTGGGTAAGGGATATTTGTTCTTGATGGTGACCTTGTTCAACTCCCTATAATCAATACAAAGCCTCTTACCACCATCCTTCTTATTTGCCAAGAGCACTGGAGCTCCCCATGGTGAAGTGCTTGGTCGAATCAGTCCCTTGTCTGAATATTCCTGCAGTTGCTTCTTCAAGATCTCCAACTCCGTCGGTGCCATCCTGTACGGAGCCTTAGATATAGGAGCTGTCCCTGAACTGTATCAATGGAGAACTCCACTATCCTCTCCGGTGGAAGTCCTGAAATCTCAGCAAAGACTTCTGGAAATTCATCCCACACTGGCACTCCCTTCTGAACCTCTGAAGTGGTCATCTGAATCTTCTTCTTAGCAGGCTTCACCTCTCCACTAAACTGGAACTCCGGCTGATGTGGGATCCTGAAATAGATCTTCCTTTCTCTACAGTCAATCACTGCATAGTACTGACTGAGCCAGGTCATGCCTAAGATTACGTCGTACCCCTTGGTGTCTAGTACGAGCATATCTATGGCCAAGATCTTCTCACAAAGTTCCACTGGACAGTCAGCACAAACTCTAGAAGATATAACTACCCCATTCCCTGTACTTATCTCCCATTTGCGGTCTAAAGCCTTAACAGGTATAGAATGTAAAGCTACAAAATGATCGGAGATATAACAGTGGGATGCACCTGAATCGAAGAGAGCGAGAACAGGTATTGAATGAACTCTGATGTTACCTGTAATCACCTCCTCTGAAGCCTCAGCCTCAACTGCTGTCAGGTTGTAGGCCTGACCTCTACCACGTCCTGCTGCCGTCCTGGCTCCTCTCTGCACTGGGCGAACAACATGCGGTGGAGGAAGGGGAAGAGCTCTCCTCATCACTGGTCCCTGGTTCCTCTGCCCCACTGGCCCTGGTAGTACCCTCTGTCCATACTGCTCTTGAGGTGCCGGCAAGGTTTGGTTAGCAAACCCCATTCTCCTGTGTGGACAGGTCTCTACGGCATGGTCTCGTGCTCCACACACCAAACACAATCCGTTTGCCCTCCGGCAATTCTGCTGGGAGTGTCCTGGTTTCTGGCAAAAGTTGCAGATAAGACCTGGTCGAGCCATCTGGTAAGGAACTGCTCTGAATGGCTGCCTAGCCTGGACCTTCGCCGCTCTGGACGGTCCTCCTCTACCCACCGGTACAAACGGCCTCTTCATGGCCTGGTTCTTCATCTGATCCTCCTGCTTCTTCTCTAACCCACGCTCCACCTCTCGAGCGATGGTGAGAACCTCTGAATAGGTCTTCAGCTGCTGGGGCATCAAGAGGACCTGTATGTCCATCTGCAGACCTTGCTGAAACCTGCTTGCCCTCTTCTCCCCATCCGTCACCATGTACGGGGCAAAGCGGCTCAGTCTGAGAAACTCCGCGGCATACTCATCCACGGACTTGTTCCCTTGCTGTAGTCTGATGAACTGCTCCTCCATGTCCTTCTGAGCAGTAGCAGGGAAGAATCGACTGTAGAAGCTCTTGGAGAAAGTATCCCAGGAGACAGGTTTCTCCAATCTGGCCTCTTCGGCCAACCACCAAGTCCGGGCTATGTCCTTCAGCTGAATCTTGGCAACTCCACTTGGTTCTCCTTAGGCACTCGGGCGGCGTTCAGCAAATCAGTGGTGTCCGTCAACCATTGTTCAGCATCCAATGGTTTCTCGACTCCCGTGAAGATGGCCGGTTGTAGCCGCCGGAAATCTGACACGTTCCCAGGCCTTTGCTCCTTTGGGGCTGCCAACTCCTGCCTGAGGAGCTCAGTCTGCTGCTGCTGGTTCTCCATCATGGTCTGAATGACCTTCAGGATATCAGCACTCTCCCCTCCTACGGGTCCATTCGGTACTTGCCCGACGTTGTTACGACCCGATCGCCTCTCCATACCGAAAGGGATAAGATCTGGAATTGGAAACAAATGAAAGGAGTTTAGGACACGAGGAAATGAATCAAGGACGGAATCAAGGAGGACTAGACAACTTTGTACATTGTAGTTGGCATTAGCAAATTACTAGAATTTGTCACTTGATTGTACTTTTAGGTTTGAGAGCCTAGGCTCTGATACCAACCTGTAACGCCCCGATCCCAATGATACGGGAACGTCACTGCAACGCATATACGTAGGTCAGATAGTGCCCCCACGTATATACGCTAAGCATTAAGTACAACAAGTATCAGAGTACAACACACAGCGTGGTATATTCATATGCCAACTTACAAAATATAAATACAAAGTTATACAAGTTATGATAAGCAATATCACTTTACAAGTGTCCTTTATCACAACCCAAGTCCAAAAGAACAATATACAACCAAAAATACAAAAACGCTCACGAAATGGATGGAGATCCCGTGAACCAAAAGGAAGAGGCGAGCACGATAGGACTAGAGCCGGTCAGCCTGCTCACAAAGATAAGCTCGGTCCTCTGTGGAAGGCTCCACTTCGCTCCAAGCCTCGGAATCTGAATATGCAAATCCAAGGGGTCAAGACATATAATAACAAATAAAAGATAGTCAAGTGACATGAGGGTCATGAATAAAGACAATGAAGTTGCAATAAATAGCAATGAATAACAAGCGAGGTAAACTCAATAAGGTAAGATCATATGCAACAAATCTACAATTAACGTCTTATTATTATTACTTGTCTTACTGTGATATCTAGCTATGTGACCAAGCGTCCCAGAGCACATAGATCCATATCCTAGTGAAACAAGGTGTTATTGGAAACAGCGGTTGTATCGACGAACTATGTTTACAGTGGGTCCCGTGCATGCCCGGGACCACGGTCCAGGGTGTTCCGTTGCTTGATGACGGAACCAGCCGCAGGGCCTAACAGGAGGGTCTTATGTATGCCCTAGTCATGACAGTAAACAGGAAAGGGAGCAAGCACTCCCCTCGGTCCCCTGGAGTACCACAGGTTAGACCGGAACATAATTGTACAATATACCTAAAACCACTGTAAACACGAACACATATCGATATCCGCATATTTCCCCCTGACCCCAATGTAAGTTGGTCTATTTTATATAATAAGTCGGGTATGTCATGCTTGGTGTTTCAGTGATAGCATGAAGGGGTGGTGATACTTCACATTTAACAAATTATGGAATAGCAATATGTAACATGAGTCATGAAGCATAATAAAGCAAGATCTATCAGGTAACAAGTCATGCAGTACAGGTATGAAGCATAAACAAGGCTAAAACAGTATACAAATATCAGGGAAAGGTCAGAAATTAAAAAGGAAAGGAGTCAGAAAACTGGCCCAGAATTAGGCTGTCGGTCGACCTCCGGTCGACTGCCGGTCGACTGGGGATATAACTGGCGGTCGGCTCCCGGTCGACTGCCGGTCGACCGTGCAGATGCCGTGAGCTCCAGGTTTTGGCCGGTCGACTACCGGTCGACTGGTCCATACTAATTCCCTAAGCCGGTCGAGTGGTCGGTCGACTGCCGGTCGACCGCCAGCTCAAAACTGTGCACGCTGTGCACATCGGTAGAGTGATCGGTCGACTGCCGGTCGACCGATCCTCTGGAATCTGCTACTGTTAAGGCAGAAAAATCAGATTTCACTTTGGTTGGTTCTATTAGTCTAAAAATAGGATTTTTATGTTGTTAGGGGACCTGATCTATCATTACAAGTACACCAGAACAGGGACTAGCCTTGATGAGTAATTTGCTTACATGGAAAGGTTGATTTGAGTGTTGATGACCTAAAAATAGGATTTTTATGGGACCATTTTACAAGAATTACTATCACAAGTAAATAGGGGGTAATCTAGGTCTTGGTGAGTAAAGATACTCACAAGGATAGGTTTAATTGGGACTTGATCCAAGGATGGAGATGGTGGCTTCAATCCACACTTGTTGTTGAAGCTTGAGTTGAAGAATTGCTCTTGGTGTTGCTTTTGGGAGTAGTGGTTGAAGTTGAAGTCTTTGATGAAGCCCTAGAAGAAACCCTTGAGATCTTGAGGTGGAGGTGAAGAGATTGGGTTCTTGGAGTTAGGGTTTTTGCTTGAGGAAGAAGGAGATCTTGAGAGAATTCTTCTCTTGTTGAAGAAATGAGAAAAAAGGGAAATTTGCAAATGGAAATGCATATATAGGTTGGGATTTTTTGTAAGGGAGTGGAATTAAGGTGGATGTGAGGGGTTTTCTTGCAAAAGAAGGGGGGTGAGGTGTCCCTCACTTGGCCACTTGGCCAGCCATGGGAAGGAGAGAGAGTGAGTGGGGTTAGGTGAAGGGTGAGTGGGAAATGAGGTGGCACATGAGGTGGAAAATGGAATTTGCAATAATTGAAAAAAATGCCCGAAATTCAAGTATCTCGGAATGATCTGAAAATTTTACCAAAAATCAAGAATAATATTTGAAGACTCATGGTGAAATTCGTTTGAAGAAATACTGTATAGTTTTAAAATTAAAAATCCCGGAATCAGTTATTTACCGACTCCGAAAGAATTTTCATAAATTCATAAAATTCTCAGAAAAAGTGTATAAGTAAGAAATATGATTCTAAGCAATAAAGTCTAAAGGACTTTCTAAAAATTCCTAACTGTTTGGAAGATAAAAATTCGGAAATCGGTCAGCGGCACTGGCCGACACCGGTTTCGGAGAAATTCATTTTAATTCCAGAAAATTCCAGAAAATCACATAAAATCTAAAATATTGGAAAATGATATTTGAAATTAAAATTGATCAATTACGGAAGGTAAATCGGAAAATACGATCGAAAGACTGAATACGTAACTAAGCACGTATTCCGGGAGAGGGGTATTACACATGTTGTGTGGCTCACCGAATTCGAGCCAAGGTGGAGTTTGTTGGGTTTGTGCCGTGTATTTGGTTTATGTATCTAGTTGGCTTTGTGCCAATGCGGCTTTATGTCGGTTGCGGGCGGATGTGAGAGTCTATATTGGACTTGTGCCAGTTGGACCAAGATAACTCAATCATGTGGGCTATCATTAGTGTTAGGTAGCGCTATAACTTCCTCGTAACACTATATAGTCACTCATAAATTAGATGAGAGATGATTTTTGTAGAGATGTGAATTAATGAGATTAGTGGAAGAGGATGCAGTGAGCAAGAAATTTGATTCTATGTACTCTTGTATTTGATCTATTTTCTCATAGTAGATTCATATCTATGCCCTATGAATGTAAGTAGAATTGGGCGGCCGAACCACATAAATATCATGTCTTCTTGTTTGTGATTTATTCTATTTTGTGTGCTTGTGTAGTTGATTTCACGGTGTATCGAGATCCAAATCGGGGATTTCCATTCCCAACATTAAGAAGTTGGATCTGAACTAAAGTGGGACAATGAATTATTGTTTGTATGTCATTGTTACATGTAAGTGAGAAATTAGGTGTGAAGTGAAGTGGGACAATGAATAATTGTTTGTTTGTGAAAGAGCAAATAAAGTTACATGGCCTTGATGTTCATTTTAAAAGTTGAGTATGGTGCTTTAATTTGTGCATGATGCTTAAATAGGTTGGGCTCATAATTATACTTGCGTGTTTTATATCAATAAAATCTGAACCTAAACCCAAACAATTTTGGATTTCATAATTTGCATTTGAGTCCAACCTAAAATTGATTCGACAATTAAATTTTCAATTTGATTTGAAAATATATCAATTCCCTTTTTATTTTCATTTTATTTACAACCCTTGTTGATTTGTTCAAGGTAGGCATGTTTTGTGTTAAATTTTTTTATATTACACTAAAAAAAATTCATACAGCGGGATAGCTCAGTTGGGAGAGCGTCAGACTGAAGATCTGAAGGTCGCGTGTTCGATCCACGCTCACCGCAATAAGTTAATCTTTTTTTTTTTTTTTTCAAAATCCAAAACAAGTTAGTCGGAAATCCAAAACAAGTTAATCGGGTTAAATCCAAAACAAGTTAGTCGGAAATCCAAAACAAGTTAATCGGGACCCATTATATCAAATAAAATAAAGTAAAATAAAATAACATAGTTGGAAGAATTTCAAATTGGCGATCTGAAAGTCGTTTTTTCGATCCACGCTCACACAATAATTGTTTTCTTAGTTTTTTTTTAATTTTAAATGTTTAATCGGGTATTTTAATTTAGGATAGGACCCACTATCTCAAATAAAATAAACTAAAATTTCTTAATCAAAATCGACTGAAGAGAGGTTTTCTCCTGTGACTCCTATAGAAATTCCGTCCGTCCGTCTATCCATCTTCATTCGTGAGAGAGCAGCGTCCATCTTCATTCGTGAGAGAGCAGCGTCGACCCTTTCTTTTTTCTTGTTCTTTCAGCTCCCCTTCTTCTTTTTCTTTCCCCTCATTTTCCTAATCGATTAGTTAGTTTTTCATCGATAACGGTGGTATACTAGTTATCAAAGCGATCGAATAGGGTTTTCTCTCATGAGTCATATAAAAACTTTGTCCGTCTTCATCCGCGCGAGAGAGAGAGCGACATCGCCCTCCTCCTTCCTCCTCTCTTAGCCTCTCCTCATTCCTCCTTCTTTTCCCCTCCTCCTAACAGAGCGGTCGATTTTTCATCGATAACAGTAGTATACTAATATTATTATATTATATTATATTATATTATATTATATTAGTATATCATTGCTGTAAGTGAGAAACTGAATGATCAATCAGGCGGAGGAGAGGGAGAGAAAAATGAGGAAAAAAAGAGAGGGCGCTGAGATGATGCTGATATTTCTCAAATAGATAAAAATGGACAAACAAAGTTTGGTCCGTCTTGGTAAAATAACTAAATTCCTATATTACCTTCGCCGAGCGCCCACTGTAACCTCCGCTCCCCAGTGTCTTCTTCACTTCGCCTCTCTCTCTCTCTCTCTCTCTCTCTCTCTCATCTTCAAAAAAGGTCATTCAAATCCTAGAGTTTCTTCATTCCCTATCTCTCTCGTTCCCTCCTTCTCCAATCCTGAGTCAACCGTTATCTCTCTATCCCCTACTCGAAATCCTTCCGCTCAGAAATTTACAATGTCTTCGCTCGATCTGATCCTGAAGGCCGCGTGCGAGGGCTGCGGATCCCCCTCGGATCTCTACGGCAGCAACTGCAAGCACAAAACCCTATGCCCTTCGTGCGGGAAGAAGATGGCTGAGAGCCGAGCGAGGTGCAACGTCTGCGGTGTCCCCATCACCAAATTGATTCGGGTACGGCTGGAATTGGATTTATTTTGAACCATTTTTTTTAAATTGCTCCAAATTTGGCATTAGGAGATGGATTTCAGGTTAATTGATGCAATTAAGGTCTAGTTTTGTGCGTGTAGCGTTCCATCTGGATAACAAGACAAGTTTCGGCTAATTGCGTTGGCTAATTTTTTGTTAGAACTTTTTGACGTCAATGAGCGTTGATTCTGGCCCGGATGTGGGAAAATTGTGATCTTATTCGGATCCTTTTTTGTTATTGGTTATTTGAACATAAGACTGGATGAGGAGAACATAGGACCCCAAAGGAAAACAATGTTCAACTTTTTTTTTTTAAATAGAAACTTTAATGATGCACACTGTTGCCCTTTGCTAATTGCTTTGATTATTTTGATAGAAATTAAAAGAAGAAATATTGACTAAAAAATTGAATGTTATCAATTATCATACCAAGCAATTCCACATGGTCAAAATTATAGCACAAACTGATGTATCTTTTCTCATTTATATTGTGGAATTATATTTTCTTTTTTTCTACCTTTCAATGTTAATAGGCATTGATTCTGGCCAGGATAGGGGAAAATTGGGATTTTTATTTGGATACTTTATGTTATTTGTCAGTTGAATGGTCCAAGTTTTCTTTTTCTTCTTTCCTTCTTTCTATCTTTGTTGTTGTTGTTGTTGTTGTTGTTGTTGTTGTTGTTGTTGTTGTGAAAAGACAGGCTTCTTTTTGATTATGATGTCTTTATTTCTTTTTCCTGTGCGAAGATAGGAAAGCGATAATTTTGATTCTTTAAGATCCGTGTCACTATGTTTTCCTAGTTCATGTGTATTTGGTAGTAGATCCTGGAGGACAGGTTAGCTAAGACTGGATGAGAAAAACATAAGATTCGAGAAGAAAGTGAAACTTTAACAAATTATTGTTCCTGCACCCCCACCCACCCACCCACCCACACAAAGCAATTATCCCTGATTTTGATTTGGACAGGAAAGTTATCAATGATACACAATCGGCAGGAACAAAAACGTTTTTGAAAGTTACACATTTGAGATTGATGCACCACATTAAATAAATTTGTAAAAGCTCTCTCTAGATCAATAGAGTATAGTCTTGGTGCACCTCAATGTTTTGTCCTTCTTTTGATGTCATCTGATATTTTGCGATATAATGTTTATTTTATTTTTGAATATTTATGATGTTGACAAGGATGGGGGATTAATAGGAATGATTCCTCGTCTGTTCCATCCTAATTTTATTTCTTTCTGATTAATAGTCAGCACCTTCTAAAATAGAACATGAAGCTTCATTCAGATGGTAGTACTAGACTGGAGGAAATGAAGATTCAAAAGATGAAAAATTTTACGTGAAACATTTTCTTGGAGAAAAATTTACCAGTTCACTGTAACTAATATCACCAAGCCTCTGGTTTTGAGCTTGGTTGGGAAGGAAGGATCACAAGAAGACCTAGAGAAGAAAAATAATTGAAACTGGAATCTGAGGTTCTTGCTGTAGTTACATCTTATATCATTTAAAATTGAAGCTAGAATCCAAGAAACATCTTGACTTTGTTTTGATCTGGAAATATGCCTTGCTCCCATTGTTTTGTTTGCGCTTTATCACCTTTAGTGTCTCCACATTGTTGCATGGTTTGCTAATACAATTGCATGGCGACCTATAAAATGCATACTACAAAGTGGTTGATTGGGAACTTTTCTTTCTCCTCTGGAAAGAGAATTATTTGAATTAAGATAGTACGTTATCAAAGAGGTAATTCAGATCTTACATATTGCAATCAAAGTGTGGTGCCTCCATATATTTAGATGCTTAGGAAGGTTTCTGAGAGCCGAGGATTCAAAATTAAGTAACATCTAGCTGTCTGTAGGAAACTGTTCACCAAGTCTTAAATCACGTGGTGAAAAAACAGTTATGACTGCTGTCTATTCTTTGACTTTGCAAGCGTGGTAGTGTTCTGGGCTGGGAATGACTAGTGCATACACAAAAGTGCAACATTCTAGTGGTCTGTGGACCAGTGTGGCTAGCGTACATACCACGTTTGCTATGCTTCTCACAGGGTATGAGGTATACACGAATGTTTCTGCAGTTCCACTGTTTGGGGATATGCTTCTAACTTTGTTGTTTGCATGTCATTTGCTGCACATTATCCAACAAGTTGCTGCACATTATCCAACTAAAAGAAGAAGTTCATTTGTTTGGGGTTTCAACAGTTTTCTCATATGCATCAAGTTTTCTTATGCCATTTGTTAGCCATCATATTTCATAATGCATAAAAAATGCCCTTAAATTTGGCTTTTGATAATATTGCTGTAAATAAGACAGGAAATGTAGATTTAATCATCAACCTGCAGACCAAAGAGACATTTGCAAGAGCTATCTTTAAAACAGTTTCATGTCCTCTTTTTACTTGAGGTACAAAGACTTGAACCAGACTTTTTTCGAATGAGTAGCATGCATGCAGAATAACCGGTAATCCAGTGTGCTCACAATTATTGATAATTTTCACATCTTTAATCTTGTTTTTCTTGTATCACTTTCATCTAGCTTTCTGCAGTTCTGTTAATTTTTGTGCCATTCTTCTGTACAATGTTCAAGTAAAAACAGTCATTGATTTTCTTTCTTTAACGTAGCATCTTCAATCTTGGTATGCATACATGGGGTTTTGTGAACTGACATGATCTTCATTGCTTTTCTTAATGAACCGAAGAATTGGAATAAAGGTTTTTGTATTTGTTGTTGTTGCTGTTGTTTCTGTGACATGATCTTTGATAGGAGTATGGCAGTTATTGTGTACTGTGTTTTCTGCAGGAGTATAATGTTCGGGCGAGTGCTAGTACGGATAAGTCATACTTCATTGGTAGATTCGTCACTGGTCTCCTGCCCTTTTCAAAGAAGAAGCATGCAGAAAACAAGTGGACTCTTCACAAGGATGGGCTTCAAGGACGCCAACTAACAGACAGTTTGAGGGTAATTGTACATCATTTATTTTCTGGAATCACAGATGCTTTTTAAATAGTGAAACTTGGAGGAGTGTCTAACAATGAGTCTATTACAAAGTACTGGCTTCTCATCAGCCATATGATTTATTACCTCTTCTAAATTTTAATTACTTAAAGTCAGTTTATTATGAACTTAAACATTACACTTAGTTCACTTGTCAGGCAGTTACCTCATTAATCAGATGTCGAGTTGGGGGATTTGCACATCTTTTGCTTTTGTGGAACTAGGTCAATTTTGTTTGAGAGAGGGGGGGTTCTAGCTTCCTCATCATGTTTCCTGTATACTTGCAGTAATCTGCAGGTCTTTTGGTTATCATTTTACCATACATGCTTGGAAATTTTAAGTAATACATTGAAACAGCCTTTTAAAATAGTGGTAACAAGTTGTGCTGCAAACAATCTTAGCTCAAGTGGAATATGCCTTCTTTCCCGAGCGATTGGTAGCTTGCATATTTTGCTGCTTGTGGGATGCTTCCCTGAAGTAAAAAGGGACATAGGGTTTTGGATGGGTGGCGGGGGGGGGGGGGGGGGGGGGGGGGGGGGGGGGGGGGGGGGGGGTGGGTGGGCGGGGAGGGGTTTGGTGGGATGATGAAGGCATGTGAGTTGTCTGTTTCAATGTTTATCTGCCGTCTACTGTTTGATCCTATCAGGAAACAACAGCGATAATTTTAAAAATAAAAATGTATTGGGAACATACTTTTCAAAAACATCCCTTTTGAAGTGTGTATCTGGTGCTCAAGAGTTTTTCTGCTCAAGTCTTTCATTCATTTTGGAATATTGTGCTGTTTCTGATGCAATCAGGCAACAGAATTTGCTTAGCTATTATTAATATTATCTTATATTTGTACGTTATTGCTTGGGCTGGTTTTGAGATACCTCTGTGAGTGCGAAGAAGAGAAGATCATGAATGATGATGCACTTTGTCTAGCTCATTTATATTATTGTTTGGTAGACAGGAATTAAGTTAAATCAAAGTTAAGCATGTGTTCTTGTTTGAATTAGTTGCTCTCCAGTTATTGTTGTCTTCTTTCAGCACTTTTTAAGTTTTAATGGAAGTCAAAATTTGTGACTATGGGTCTGCGGCTTGTTGGAAAAGGCATGAACTAGTACATCAGTTTTCAGCCGTTTTGTAATCAAGCTCAAACACAAGATTCAAATGATAGAAGATGCCCATGAATTGATTTATTGTGCTGAATACAGATTTTTGCAATAGTTACATTGACAGTTGTCATCCAGTTTGCCGTTGGTTATTAATTCTTAGTTAGATACAGCTTCTCATCCCAGAAAGAAAAAAGATAACTTCTGAAATATATTTTCTTTTGATTTAAGATGATAATATTTTTGAATACAAAGGAAGTAGAGTGCATGGAGAACGACGAACGAATGCATTTTCTCTGCACATTGAGCACCGTTTTTATTCTTTAATTATTCAGTATAGTATGCATGCATTTTTGGTACGTTGTTATTTTTTTTTTGTGACATTCTAAAAACCACTGCTAATAGTTTGCTTATGACATATATAGTTACATATATAGCTCTTGATCCTTGTCCTTCTTTGGATCCTTTCACATATATGTATGAGCTATCAACCTCGTGTTTTCATACTTTCTCCTGGAACTGATTTAGATACAGAACCCAACCTCTAGAAATAAACTTTGGAGCAACCACATGTCCATTTGTGAGATCTGGCTGTGGGTCCCGCTTCGAGGGTCCCTAGGTGGATGTCTGTGATTGATTCAGAGGTTAGTTTTTGCAGGACTAGTCATTTGGTTAAATATTAGAATGAAAAATCCCAGAGTGAGATTTAGGATCCATGGTGTATACATATAATGTCCTGCTTTACTGAACATCTTTTTGAGCAATCTTATTGAGGGAATGGTACGTATGTATGTAAAACACACACACAGACCCACAACCCCAAAACACACACACACACACACACACACACACACACACACCCAAAAAACCAAAACTGGCAGTAGAGTAATTTTAATCAGCTTTGTAAACCTTAACCACTTAATGCCCAGATAAGTTAGTACATACATAAATGTAAGCTTGAATGCTCATGTGAGTGGATGTGCTAAGCCAACTAAAAGCAGTATATACAACCCGGTCTTACTCGTCAGTGGATGAGAACCTTGTCTTTTGATCTAATGAGAAACTAGCTCTCCTAGAGGAATAACCAGTAAATGGGGAAGGTACACACTCTATCATGAGCTATGATATGAAGGCATCATTGCATTTTGTCACTTTTTTTCTTTAATATGATTAAAAACTTTTCACATGCCGCCAAAATATACTAATCCACTCATTGAATTTAGTTGTGCAGTCTCAGTTGGGTAACATTTTACCTTAATTTGCTGTCTATGTAATGCAGACACTTTTTCCATGAAGCTGTTCCGTTGTTTGACACTCTGATTCCCGTGTTAGACACCGGCACTTTTTGGACAACACTAACATTTTCCAAATTGTCCTCAATATATTGATATTTTTTAATTTAAGAAACTTGTCGGAACATTTTCAGCGCATGTTCCTATGTGTCTCATGCACTTCTTTGTCTCATTATCTGTTTGGAATATCTTATTTTCCTTAATGTATATATCAAGTTTATAGTGGAAAAAATGGCATCAAAGAATTTGATTGTATAAAATGATTATGAGCTTAGATATGCCTCAATATGAGAACTGACATACATTGAATTGAACTACTATATGAAAAGTTACCGAGACAAGGCCTATTCCTTTTGTAAAGCCAAGAAAATATGTAATGGGTTAAATGTTTAGCATACATGTTATCATCATATTATTAGATGTTTGGACTTTTAGATGCAGATATGTCTAAGCATGTATGTTTATATGCACTCCCTCTTTATTATTTTTATATATTCTAGTGTTATGTCGTAGTGTCACTGTGTCCTGCTTTTAAATAAATTCCCGTGCCGCCTGTCCATGTCCATATCGTAACTATGTCTTGTGTCCGTGTCCATGCTTCTTAATTTGCTGTTTACCTCTTATAGAAATTTGTGTTGATATTTCACTGGTACTGTGGATGTTCAACTGCTCATATGTATCAATGTTTAATGGTATCATACAGGAGAAATACAAGAATAAACCCTGGCTTTTGGAGGATGAGACTGGTCAGCATCAGTTCCAAGGGCAGCTTGAAGAGCACAATCTGCAACCTATTATTTGCTTGTGATGCATGGGAAAGAGTTTGTTGCTATCCCTGCCAGTTCCTGGTAAATGTTTATGAGATGGTTTGATTTCCCAAATTTACTGTTATTTTCTTTGTTCTAGTCTCTTGTTGCTGTAGACACTATTTTCGCCGTCATTATAAACCATAATTATGATTGAAATTATCTGCTGATTGGTTTATTTTCTGAAGTTCGATAGAGATATATTCATCTCATTATATAATTTATATCATAATGGTAGTGTAGTTCTTTACCACTGTCAGTTATCAGATGTCGATCTTATGAGTGGTCACTTTAATAGTTGTGTAATGTTGGATTCACCTTAAGTTCTAGTTTTTGACAGATTATTATTTCATTGCAGGTACAATTTCAACAAAGTTGCACAATACAAGCAATTAACATTGGAAGAAGCTGAAGAGAAGATGAATAAAAGGAAAAGTAATGCAACTGGCTATGAAAGATGGATGATGAAAGCAGCAACTAATGGAGCTGCTGCTTTTGGGGAAACAAAGTTGGAAGGCATGGGTGATGGTGCAGCCGATGGCAATCGTTCTAAGAAAGTGAAAAGTGAAGATACTGGTGATCATTCTGACAAAGGCGAGGAAGATGCGGAAGAGGAGGAGGCGAGGAAAAATAGGCTTGCACTTAACAAGAAGGGTGTTGATGATGATGAAGATGCGAAAGGGGGTGACATTGATTTCGATGATGATGATATTGAAAAAGGTACCTTGAATATCATTTTGACAATTGTTATACCGCTACATCGTAGTGTTTCATATGATTTATGATCTACTTATAGTTTTATAAATTTTATTTTTGTTATATTTATAGGACATTACCATGAATTGCAGATCTTTTGTTTTTATAGTTAGTTTCCAGCATGTTTTTGTGATAGTGAAAACAGAATGATGGAGTTGGCTATTAAGTCTGTTTTTTGTAGCTTTAGCCAGATTAGATTTCATTTGACGAGCTATTTATCTTATTGAAAATATGTAATAGCACCTTCTGGTGAAGAAGGGATCAAGTATCAACTGCAATTCACTCGAATAAGGTGACTTCTTTGTTGGCTTCTTAAGGACAGTTGCTGTGTATTGTCTAATGTCTATCTAGAGAGTAGGTGCTGGGAACAGCCTGTCCTTTTAACATCAAGTTGCAGCTTGTGGTTTCCCAATTGCCTTTTGATATCTTCTGTTGATATAAGCAAATTGGTAATGACAATTGTTTTAGTTGTTCTGTGCCAGTAATAACCATGGTCTCTTATGTTAAATATGGTCAGCATAAACTTAATGTGGTCATTATTGTCATCATAGTCTTGGCTTTCTCCATCAAAAGGGTTAGCTGGAGCACAACAAGCTCCCCAAAAGATTCACCAAATTTTTATGACCAGCTGTCAACCTCGCATCAACCCTCTATGGATTCATGCCTAGGTAATTATGAGCAAGAGAGGGTCATGCCATAAAACCTTGATCGCCATTAGGCCTCCAAATTACCTAGACAATGAAAGAGTCCAGACAAAGAAATAAGAAAATGTGGTTTGTTGTTGGGAATTGCATTCATTACGTTATAAATAAGCCAAGAGTTAGAATCATATGTGGTGTTCTCCATAATTTGTTAGTCATCTTCCTCTATGTCTTGTTAACAGAAAAATTGCTGTTTTTGTGAAAGTTAAAAAAAAAAAAAATTCATAGAAGCTGTTGGTTGCTGCCTGCTTAAAGGGGCTACTTGGATTCAATTTTTGCAGAATTATGTTCATTGAAAATCAAGTCTGTATATGCTATAAATCTAGTGCCATTGACACATTGCCCCTGCTTCCGATAAAATTTGTATTAGTTACACTACGAGCAATCTATTCCCATTAACCAGTTGGAGATTCCAATATTTGTATTAGTTACACTACGAGCAATCTATTCCCATTAACCAATTGGAGATGAGCGAAAGGTTTAGACCTAAACTATGTTTCAGAATACTATTTAATACCTACTAATCATTACAGATGTAGCATGCGGTTTTATCATTTTCTGCACCCCCACCCCCAGGATGGGGATTTTCAACAGTTAATTGATTTCTTCATGAATTCTTCTGTAAATACTTTTCTCCTCTTATTCTTTTCAGAATAAAAAGAAATTATTCTTTGTTTACCTGTTCTTAAGGAAAGTCCTTTTCTTTTCTTGGTTAATAATTTTGTTTTGAAGATGAAAAAGCTTTTCCTCTTTATATAGTCTTGTAGGCTTGCAGGATAGATTTTCGTCATCAATTTTTAGAAGATTTTGGATAAATGGGTCGAAAATTTTAGATACTATTGATGTTGATACATTGATGCTATTTTTTGCTCAAACCTATTGATTCAATTCTTCATCTCATCTATCAGGTCCCACTGGAACCTGGTGCAACTGTTTGAAATGAAGGACAATCATCATTTCATTCAAGTTGCTCTCCTTCAAGTGGATCTTTTCTGTTTAACTTTTTCTTCATCAGATGGTTATGATATTATCTTTTAGGTTTCAGGAAAGAGTGACTCATGTCCACAATAAACTGCTATATGAAGTCAGAGTTCCTTATCCTTTTTATCTTCAAAATAATTGTAGTCCTCTCTGCATAATCAATTGTCATTTCCATTCCAAATTCATAGCGGATAATCAGCATAAATTTTGTGTGTGGGTGGGGGGTGGGGCAGAAGTTAGAGGTAGTTTGCATTGTTTTTCTGTACCATGTGCATTTATCAAATGCACACATATTAATTTATTGTAATTGATGTATTGTTTAGTTATGCTATTAATGTCTGCATATGATATATTTCTATTTTCTCTGATGTGAACTGCAATTTTCTCTAAATTAGAACTCTATCTGATTTGCTTATATAACCCCAGGTGATGACTGGAGCATGAAGAAATTTTCACAGATGATGATGAAGCTGTAGGCAATGATCCTGAGGAACGGGAGGATCTGGCTCCTGAAATTCCTGCTCCACCGGAGATTAAGCAGGTCTCGATATATAAAAGTTTGTTTAGCAAGTTTGATTGCTCAGAAATGATTGCCTGTGGAATGCCCTCAAATCGGCATTGCATATGTTCTGCATAATCAAAATACAAGGCAACTTATGCTCCCATCACTAATTATTGTTAGTCCTTCCACTAATTATTGTTAGTCCTTCTAGACATTGGTAATTCATATAGCTTGCATTTTAGTCAATGGAACAGCTGTCAGCAGAAACCCTTACCGGCCATGCCCATATTCGGCATTGCATTTGTTCTGCATAATCAAAATACTAGGCAACTTATGCTCCCATCACTAATTATTATTAGTCTTTCTAGACATTGGTAATTCATATACCTTGCATTTTAGTCAATGGAACAGCTGTCAGAGTAAACCCCTATCAGTGCAATCTTTATGGCATTGATCCTATAGAGATTTGCATTGTCAATCATAAACTTGATTGTTTAAATTTCTTTAGCTTTAGTTCAAATATTTTTGAGGTTCCAATTATTGGTTATTGACTTTTTTATTTTCTTTTCTTTCTTCATTTTAACATTGGTTTTTCCGTAACAAGTTGATGGACCAAATGGTGAGTCATCCAAATTGGCAACCTACACCTCCTGACCATGGTCCGAAAATCTTAGATTGCATGCTATCAAATTTTACTTTTCTGGAACTGTATAAACCTGTGGTCCAATCAGCTTCCAACTGAAAATTTACATTGAATGAGAAGAGTTCATACATAGACAAATTGTACTTTTCTGAATACTGTATAAACCTACATATGGCCCATAATTGGTTGATGTGGCTGTGCTAGGCTCTAGCTCAAGTCAACCCAGGTGCATTTTTGTACATTTATTGTTGTTTCCATGCGTGTGTTTGTTGATATGCACATGTATGGATGTGCTTGTTTGTTGCATGACTTGTACCAGACCATCAATCCTTAAATTATATAAGTCCATTTGCGCCTCTTAGTTCATTGCAATTCTCTGATTACCTCAAATGGTGCAACAGAGTATATTTTTCATGGATTTTTCAAAATTAAATGGCTAGCAAATGTTTGTGAGTGCAATGACTACAAGCACCCCCTCACACACTAACACGCGCGTGCACACCCACCCACCCACCCACCACCATCATGACGACGGAAAAGAATAAAAAATCAAGGCCTTTTGAAAATGTAGAAAGGTTCTGTGGATCTTGGCCAGAGTCACTAGAATCTATGAGGTTGCTGCTTGTTAATCTGTCAACAAGAGTTTTTATCTGAAATCTTTTGAGGAAGTTTTGTGAATCTTATTTCTTTGTTCATGTTAAAGGCAGTGTTACACAGATGTTATACCTTTAGCAGTTTAGGAAATTTCTTTTATCCAAACAGCGACATTAAATCACGTTTGAACAGGACCAAGGAAAACAAAAATATAAAAGAATATTTGAGAAATGGACTCAATCAATCAAAACCTGAATGTGGATATCTTTCCATCAATTGTCTTATTAAGCAAATAGATTCTAATTTTCAAGCTTCCTGGTATGAAACCATATCGTGTTTCTATACACGGTTCATTTTTAATCTTACTCTTTCCTTGGTCCTCTCTTGAAGTTTCATTTATGGCTCGTAAGCTTGAGTCTGTTATAGTTTGTACTATTTTCTATATCTCCTTCAATGCAATTTCTTAGTCTCTGTAACTCTATTTACCTACTTATCGATACTTTTTTCTATGCTTCATTAGGGATATCTTTAGGTCCTTGCCTTCTCCATTTTTATGATTTCTCTCTTTTTCCTAGTACTCTTTATTTTTGTACTCTTATATATTTGAAATTACTTGGACCTCTTCACTTTATTTCTATTATCTTAGCAAATTTATGTATATCCTTAATGATCAGCTTATACTGATATGTATCATCTGTATCACATCAGATTTGAAGTATGCCAATTGCCAATCCGATCCGATCCAATAACACCAGCCGATATTGGCTCATAATGACTAATACTGGAGGAGTTTTAGGTTTTGAAGTATCAAAAGTTTGGTGTTTTTATTGCGGACTTTAAAAATCAATGAATACAGAACTTGTGATTAAACTCTGACCTATTCATTAGAACTGTTGAATGCATCATCATTTTCTAATCAAAATTGTTGAAGTTGACAACCCTAACTATCAAAAACTGTAAACAAACTTACTTAATAGAAATCTGATCAGTTAGAAAAGAATTAATAGCAAAGTTGAGTGGTTGATTGGTTTTACCTCTTCATTGTATTTGGTCCAGACTCCAGTCCAATGTAATAAACCATATCACATTAGATTGACCTCTTTACCTCACTACGTGTAAGGGTGTAGCCCGAGCAGAGCTTGAGCCAGCCAACGCTGTTTGAGTTCAGCTCACTTATTAATCAATCAAGCTAAAATCGAGCTAAGTAAATGCCAAACCGAATACAACCTATCGTGAGCGGCGTGTTTGTTTGACGACCCTTAGAATTGAGCCTTGGTATTGGTGCTAAGCCCTTCTAATCAATTCCTTGGAGAAGAAGAAACATTTAGAAGTCATGAATTGATTCTAATTGAAAAAAAATTCTATATTACAATATGTAATTTTTAATATATGTCCATGTTAGCTATGGGTTTATATTTAAAATATCACATAATTTTACACACACACAAACACAAAAACATGTGTGTATATAACAAATCCATGCAAGCTGAGAGATGCGATCGAATTAGGTAACCTTAATTCCCAAAACGAGTATTTAAAGCCAAATATTGGGTCGGGGTCGGGTAAGTAAGTATAGGGTTGGGTTCGCATGCGGGTTTCGTTTACACGAACGTTTTTTTAAAAACGATTAAGCGATTAATCGCTGATTAATTGAATTAAACGCCTGTCCGCGTAATTGGGCCGATTTCTTCGAATTCGACTGGGTTTTGGGCCGAAAACGCTTAAACAAGCGTTTAAGCGCCGAGTAAAACAATTTTTAGAACATTGATTTTTTTAATGCAAAGACTTAGGATCTTGATTTTGGCCTCAATTGTGTGTGCCATAGATGTTCTCTTTCCAATTTTATCTTTTCTGTTTATGTGGTTAATTTAAGCTCTTTATTTGTCGTGCACTTACTAGCCTATGAACACATCAAAAAGAATTTGTGGTCCATTACATTACATCACAGCTTGGAATTCCAAAAATCTTGCAACCTCGGGAATTAAAATCCTGCACAATCTTTCCTTTTCTAAAAGACGTGTTTTTCTCCTGATTTCCCCCCTAAAGATGCTAAACATCATTTTGAAACTAAACGTATCTCTTCTTTCTTCTATCTTTATAATTGTCGTAGGGGTGAGTGAGGTCCTTTGTTGTCTGCCGCAACGGTCCTCTTTCCTCCACTATACATTTATTAAAGGAAGATAGAGTGGGCCCATAGTTTGATTCTCTTCTCTCTAATAGTGAACTAACCTTTTTATTGGAAATCTTTGCAACATCATGGAAGAAGGGTGAGGCTGGCTACGTGTTGCATCTAGCATTACTCTTCTATAATACGTGAATTAGAGAAAAAATAGACATAGGAACCACATTTTAATTCTCTCCTATTAGTAATGAACTGTCCTTAAATTATGTTGGAAATTAACTTTACTATTAAATTTTGTTTGAAATTATTTTTGTCTTATTAGAGTGTGTGAGGGTATTATTGTAATTTTATCTTTCATCTAGGGTACGCCGTCATATTGAGAGCAAAAGCTTTGGGTATCACGAGATCCAATTTTCCCACTCTTCCCACATCAGCTTCTCCGCAACTTGCCACCATATACATCATCATCTTTCCTCATTTCCTCACCTCCATAACCTGGTGGTTGCTGCAACCTCTGGGTATTCTCCACTACTCTGCCGCAGCCTCCACCGCATCAAAACCCTAGCCTTCCTCTTCTAAAACTCTTTGCTGCTGCTGCTGCTTCATCTTGCCCCTGCAGAATCCAAACAACTGCTGCTGCTACGTACTGCTGCAACAGCACAACACCAAAATTCCCTACCTGCGCCAAAATTCTTCTATGTTAAAATTTTATTTCTTTTAAGTTTAATAAGGTTAAAGTTTGAGCGAAACCCAAATACAAGCGAGAATGAAAATGCCATCTATCAAAATGATATGCACATGTAAAAGTCTGTCGCATGTTTCGTTAATGAAATCCAACTGGGGGAAGAATTAGACAATTGTATTTGGCTTCCACCAATTACAACAAACAAGTTTATTTCTTTTCCATGCATCCTTTAGGTGGAAATCCTTGATTTACAATCACATGTGACAAAGTTGGTCCTTAACTAAATTCTGCGGTTAGTGATAGGGTGCAGTATTCTAGAATCCGATGTAAAATTTTGTTAACTATGATAATGCAGTTGAAGCCAATATCTGGTGCCTCTAGTTTGTTTTATACAGTGTTGTTGTTACGTGCTTGCAGGGTGCTTGCTTATTTGTGGAAAAATTGTGGGAATTTACCCCAATATCTGGTGCCTGTAGTTTGTTTTAGACAGCGTTGTTGTTACATACTCGAAGTAAATTGTCTAAGTCGCAATTGCTGGCTGTAATCAGGTTACTTTTTTTCCCCATTTTTTTTTTTTTTGGATTCTATTTTGGTCTTTGTTTGTTTGAGGAGAGGAGAAGGCAGTGTGGTGGAGAGTAGTGGTGGGGATGCCATAGTTTATGGAGACTACTTTTTGTTGCTTCAATTGACAAGCATTTGTCTTCATCGAATTAGTCTGTACCTGGTCATTTTCTTATATGACACAGTTTATCTATGGGAGAATTTTTCATGGAGATTCTGATGATTCGTCTTTTGTTCTTATATCTACTCAGGATGAGGAGGATGAAGTTGAAGAAGAAGAAGGTGGCTTGAGTAAGTCCGGGAAGGAGTTGAAGAAGTTGCTTGGGAAAGCAGCTGGCTAAATGAGTCAGATGCTGATGACGACGATGAAGATGATGATGTAAGTGCAGGAGAGCTATCTGAAGTCCATTGTTTACATTTGTCAATGAGTAGAAAACTCTGGGTTGCATCATGGTCTCTTGTATAATGTAGTTACAGAGAATATGATTGTCCATTGTTTGAGCTGTGCAGATGGAAGATGAGACTGTAATGTCTCCTGTCCTTGCTCCGAAACAAAAGATGGACCAAAAGAGGAACCTGCTGATAACAGTCCCTTAAAGACAGCACCTGCTGGATCTGCTCGAGGGACACCATCCACTTCCAAATCAAAGGCAAAGAAGAAGTCTGCAAGTGATGATTTAAAGACTACCAGCAGCGCTCCTGCAAAGAAGGTAAAGATGGATAATACACTTTCCAGTCTTTTCTTTATGTTGAGATAAACCGTAAATTTGTTTACATGCACTTGGTTCTCTACTGCATGCTAAGTTACTTGCAGTACTTTTGTGTATGCTCAAATTAACAAGGAACCATGTACTTCAACTCAGGAATCAAAGCCATCTATTAAAGAGGAGCCTTCCTTTACCCCCAAATCTGGTACATCCACAAAAGGTGCTGCTTCTGCAGCTGCAAAATCCGGGTCAACAGCATCTGCTGGACCTGTTACAGAGGAAGAAATCAGATCTGTTCTTTTGGCCACAGCTCCAGTGACAACACAGGATTTAGTTGCTAACTTTAAGGCAGGATAAAGTCTCAAGAGGTTGGTTTTCGGATTTATTTTGAATTTATGAGATCTCTGCAGCTGCAATCAGTTTACAATGCATGTTCTTTGTTTCCTTAATGCAATTGACTTTTCTAATATCCAAAGTAGTTCTATACTTGCTAGCTATACATCATGCATTTTTAGTTGTGTTATTCTCCGCTTTTTTGTTAGTTGGATGCCCATCACTAGTGTTTGTCATATTCTTCTGAAGTGCATTG
>JAVJIF010008096.1:0-73098 GCA_038442645.1 Agave tequilana
CACTTGGAAGGCATGCCCCCCAAGTTATAGGGAAGTACTGTATATGTGTATGCGAGCAAATATGGTACCTGTGTCTTTTTTTTAATTTTATAATTATTGTTTTATTTAATGCAGTTAAAGTTTTCAGCTCAACTAAAAGATTTCATAACATGGGTGTAAATAAAAAAAAAAGGTTCCAACATGTGAATCTTAATCACAGTATAGATGTCAAACACTGGTGTTTGTGAGTTGGTGGAAACATAACCTCAAATGGATAAGATGAGCTGAAGCACATCTGCACAATTTATGCGTTGTGTGTTTTCTCATTCTTTACATATTTGCATCATATGTGTCTCCTTCTTTCCATATTTGCAGGATGTGAATGACAATACTTACAGTATCTTTCTACAGAACGCAGAAAACTGTCGGTTTAGTTTGCCCTCTTGAAGGTATATTCCAATTCCCACCAGTTTAGGTTTCTCTTTATCTCCGTCTTACTTGTCTTATATGCTTCCAATCAGGAGATAACACGACAAGGACAACTATTCCTGTAACCTCGCTGAAAGTTGGGAGATGAGGTCATGTGAGACTACAAGGGGGTGCACGCCATACTGGACTTGAAATCCAAGAGTTCATTCTTGAGAAATAGATGGCATCGAGTCATCCTTTTGGCATGCATAAGAAAAAATGTCCGATCACAATAGAGAGCATTGAATTCAGTTTGCAAGTGATCATTAGTTACTCTATAACTCTTTTGAGTACCCTGCAGCAGTTATGGGGTGGCTCTGTCGTGTTCACCGTGCAAATGATGGTGAAGTGCCGCAATTTGAAGATTCAATGACTATAATTGTATCAATTACCATTCACATTGTGAATTTCTTCAATGAAGTCCAATGTATGTTTCTGGGAATACATGATCTTTTCAGGTGCAATCTTAGATGGTTATGTTTTTTATGTGATCTCATGACGAATCAAATCGTAGCGGAAATACAGCGTTTTAGGTTAATTCCAAGAGAAATTAAGTCATTGCTGACTTTATCCAAAACAGAACTAATTGAAATGCATCTCTACTGTGCCATCATATGCCAGAGATCCTTGCAAACATAACTAACATCTTAAAAGTCATTACACAAAAGTTTTGCAAGTCAAAAAATTGAACCCTAACCCTAACCATACTCGTCTAAAAATTGCATCACTCTGCTTTGCAGATTTTGTGCGGAAAGCAGCAGGCAGAAGGGGCTGAGTTGTGTTTCTCACCAGGTCATAAACATGTATGTTGCTGAGCTCAGGAAATCCCAAGGAGTATGGAGTTTAGATACTAGAAATGCATGTGAAGCATAAATTAATACTTTAAGCACAAAAAGGTCAACAACTAACGGAAACCAACATAACTAATTGCTGAAAACCAAATAATAATAATACTGAATGCTAAAATCTAAACAATAATAGGAACAACAACAAGAACTGGAACATATTTGCAATGGATGCATTTAAACTATTTCATCAAATTTTAGTTTAATCAGGTTTTATTAGGCTAAATTGCAATTTCTTTTTGCCCCTTCTAATTAACCAAACAACCAAAAGAAAAAATATTGATATTAGAAGAAGGTTTTTGTAGTTAAAAAAATTATTCTATCATCAATATATTTCTACTGATCTTAGGTGAATTAACAAAAGAAAAAAAAAAAAGAAAAAACTAATACCACATGATGCGATGTCTATCATCAAACATGAAATTTTCATGTAATTTTATCCTGATATTTCACCCAAATCTACTAATCTAGTGAAACAAAAGTAAAATCCAAAAATCAATTAATCCTTTTAATATAATCATAATTAATAAGAAGAAGAACAACACAGGCCCTTTTTTTTGGTAATGGGTCTTATCAATTATATGCGCGTCCAGCCTAAAATAACTAAAGATCATAATTAATTTAGAACACATTATCAAATAAATCTCACACACACACACACGCACACTCTGATCTCACAGGTTCTTCAATGTTTTAGAAATTCTTATAGTCATAGTTTATTTTTGAGAGAACGCGATGATGAAACAAATTAACACCTCTGTAAATTTAGATGGGATAAAGACTCCAATGTTCCCTGTAGGACTCATAAACCTAGGTCTACTACACACAATCAAGTTGGGCTAAATCTTAAGAAACTAAAATGAGTTGTGGTTTGTTTTCAAATAACACCTTGAATTTTTTTTTCCCCTCCATGTGTATATACCATGAACCCTTAGGCTTTTTTTAGAAAACTACCTCTCACAAGGACCATAAATGTATCAATTACCATTCACATTGTGATTTTCTTCAATGAGTTCCAATGTATGTTTTCTGGAAATAGTTAATGTTTTCAGGTGCAATCTTAGATAGTTTTATGGTTTTTATGTGCTCATGACAAATCAAAAAAGAACCAGAGGCTAAATGTGGATTGATTAGCTTAACGGTTGACCTCTGGATTGTGTGAACAGAGGCTGTGAGAGAAAAAGGGAGTAGAGAATTTGAATATCTTTAATTTGACAGAAACAGAGGAACTTGGCATACAGATTGTGAAAGTCAACTGAGTCATTTCACTGCAACTTTTTCAATGATCTAATTTTCACACTAATGGTTGTATTCTGGTCATCATCTTTGATTGGATTTTGATTACTTGGTTTAGTTCATTTCATTGTTCATTTCATACATAGAAATATCAACCTCTGCATTCAGAAACAGACTCGCTCAATGAAGAAGCAACAAACCCTAAGCCAATAGGCCAGATATAAACCAGAATCATAGAAGAAAACTCACACAAAAACTCAGAAAGATGAAAAGTTGCAAAAAACCTGCGGAATTGAACAAATTCCACCTGAATCCATGAAAACATTTCCGTGAAAGACATCATATCACAATGCTTCACACTGAGAATTTAAAGTTTTTCACACTTTCAACTTCTCTGTATTGCGAGCTGTTTCATACGAAATGAACATCGAAGTAAACCCCAAAAATTTAATCGCCTAAACACCATTGCATTTACAATAAAACATCCTCTATCAGTGCACTCTTGGCGACTTTCGATGGGATGACAGAGAGGACCCATTAGCCATTGCTCGCCTTGGCGAAGGGTGCATGCCCCACTGGTGTCCTCAGAGCACGATCCAAAATCTTCGCTCCGCCTCTTTGCATTTCCTTCATCATCTCTTTGGAGTCTTGAAGTGGTCGAGAGTGGCCAAGACCTCGGACATCTTGGGTCTGGCGTCGCCTTATTGCTGATGCACTGCAATGCAAGTGTGGCAACAGTGTAGGCTCCCTTTTTCGGGTATTGGCCTCCAATCTTGAGTCTATGATCCGGAACAGCTTTCGCTTGTCTCCAAGAAAAGGCCTAGCCCAGTCCACGAGGTTTTGTTCTATGCCGATTTTGTTCTTGTCAAGAGCCCGACGTCCAGAAAAGTAGTTCCAAAAGCACGACACCGAAGCTGTAGACATCAGCCTTTGTAGAAAGCCGCCCTGAAGTGGTTGCAAAGCATTAGAACTAAAGGTTTTCATCATTGACAACATATTCTCCGTTATTCCAAAATAGACAAATAAGGAGAATTCTAAAGTAACTTATAACAAATTCCTAACTGAGTCTCTGATTAATTTTTCAACGACCAGTTTCTCATAGATTGTTGCATTCAAGTGAGTTGATAACAAATATTCACAACTTATTGAGGAAACATGATTTACTTAGATGAGTTACATTACTAATCGATGATGAAATTTAGTGATGCTGCTATACTTTTTATTATATGCAATCATGCTTACCTTAGTGTAGTATGACTATAATATTATATCATACCTACTAATACAACATCCTTTGTGTTAACAAATCCTTTAATCCAAACTTTTCAATAACAAATATATATTTCAATCCAAAGTTTCTCTAAATTGTTTCCCAATTTTTATCTACATTGTCCCTTGTGAATGCCAAGGTTTGGCTATAAAAGTGTTTCCTTTTCTCGGAATCTTTGAGAAGTAGGTTGAGTACATCAAATCAGTGACTGACTACAAAACAAAACAAAAGAAATTGAGGGGCTGTTTTGGATTCAAGGAAGTGGGCGGAAATGAGAAAGTGGGAAGTAGGGTTTTTCCTTTTGAAAAATATGAATTTGTGTGTATTTCTTTCAGTGTTTGATTGGTAGTGGGAAGTAGAATTGGTTAGTAATGTGAAAATGAAAGTGAAAAAGTTGACTACAAAGTTGACCGTTAAAATAATATTAAAATAAAAATTAATTATGAAAATATTAGACTATAGCTAGAATGCAAATGAGATTTACATGACCACAAAATAACTGTTTTGAGCTACAATTATTACAAATTAGATTTATATGACCACAAAATTAACTGTAGCACCTGGAAAAAATTAAATGTAGCACCTGAAAGTGAGGAAATAGTTGTTTAAAAAGGAAAAAGAAAAAAGGAAAAGGGTTTTTCTCATTTTTCTTTTGCAGTGTTTGGATGGACAACGGAAGTGGGAAATGACACTTCCCACTTCCTCACTTCCGCCCACTTTCTTGAATCCAAACAGCCCCTGAATGTAAAAATGGAGAATAGGAAGGAACTGCTAAGTATAATAGATGAAAGATAAAAAAAATTGAAAATTTATGCCATGAGATGTTATCTTAATAAGAATGATCTTCAAAACAAGGATTTATGAGCCAACCCAGAACTGTCGAGAGTATGGGTTGTGATAAGAGGTAAATGAATAAAGTAAGATACGAATCATGACACAGATATGAGATGCATGGTCCCAAAGATATATGGAAACATGAAAAAATGAACAGTGTGTGCATAAAATTATGTTGAGAGTGAGAATCATCAAAGATTTTAGGAGTCGACATGGAAAATAAGACCCACAAATATTAACTTTTTTATATTATATATGAATATAAAATTTTACTCACTTCAATTAAGCAGAGTGCATATAAAGTTATATATAAAGATTTTTCTCTGTATTGTTTATTTCTGAACATTGTTGTTCATAAAATAAATATCTATAATTAGAAATTCCAGTGAATATTCTCCATTATATCTTCTACACCATAAGTTCTTCAATATTTCATAGACAATGGTAACCTTTGTTTGATGCTTCCCATTCTTTGAGGTTACCCGAAAAGGTTCTCCCCCATTCCCACAAGTTTACCAAATAAAAAGGCATTGGTTTCCCATGTGCTTCCTGAACATCTCTATCATTTCCCAAGTGAGAAATGTGTCCCTGTAATTAAAATACCATTTTCTATTTTGGTAACTCAGAAGACTCTAATAAGTGTCGGGAAACTGTTTCAATATTCAAATCACAGTGTCCCATGCATGATATCAGAACCATTTTTTGAGACCAAGTGCCATTTCTTCATCAGTCACCCTCAGAAATGGGTGTCCCTCTCGTAAATAAAGTGAAGGCAACCATGAGTTAACAAAACAGCTTGAGGTAATATGAGACACGTGGTATTTAAGCAAAACAGGTACAGTGCTATCATCTTTTATCTTTCTTTTCTTTCTTTTTCTTTGAGGAATCACCATGCTATTCATTTAGTTTTAAAAAAAGTAAGACTACTATTGACCAAGTTTCTGTAGAAATAATAAATTTTTTCATAAGCAATGTCCAAAAGTATCCCAAATAAAGAATTAGTTGCTTATCATCTAATATGGTTATATTTTTTTAATAAACTTGAGCTAAAAAATAAGCAATCTAGCAACCTGTTGCCATATATTCTGGAGCAGCATAACCATGAGTCCCCATGATTTGCGTGGATACATGAGTATTATCCCCAGTTGGGCCAGCTTTTGCCAAGCCAAAGTCTGAAAGTTTCGATTGAACTCCTGCATTCGAACAAATAAAATTAAAAGATAACAGAAAAAAAAAATCCTTTATTCTATAAAATTTAAGACAGTGCCATTTCATACCGAGTCAAGGAGAATGTTTGAGGCCTTCACATCTCGATAAATAACTTGGGACTCACCATCATGCAAAAATGCGATTGCCCGAGCAGCTCCAATGACAATTTTAATCCTTATGGCCCCAAGAAAGTTGCTGAGAACTTCCTAGTAAACGAACCACGAGAACTTACTTAGATTAAGACAACATTAATTCATGACATTTTCTCTTAAAGATGGAACGACCTGCCTAAACATAATAGTAAACAATTTCACTCACAAGCAAGCAAGCAACATTAGTCTGCATTTATCCAGTTATTAGTCTCTTAAGATAAAAAGAATATGTTACAGAATGGAGCTTATGTTCAGAGATGAATGTATTCCTTATAGCAAGCATTGCCACCTTCCTTCCTAGACTATTGCCTAGACTTGGGGAATCTACAGGTACAAAAGAACGTGCTCAACTTACATGAGCAATAAGTTACCTCTCTACTCACTTGACAGACCTCCTAGCTTTTAAGGCAAGGCATATATTGCACATAATTACCTTGATCAGGATTTTGCATACAAACAATGTTTAAAGAAATTAATGGAAACAAAACTGCTAATTATGAATTACTTACTTCTAAATAAATGATTCTCCAAGCTTCCTTTTGGCATATATTCAAACTAAGAGACGGTTGTCACCATCTGAAGAGTAGCCAATGAGCTTAACCAAATTTGGATGATGAAGCTGACCAAGATACTTGACCTCTGTCTGCAATAGTTGATTTTAAAAGAGAAAGTAATGTTGATTAAAAACTAGGAATCAGAAATGACAAAGAAACAAAATCTACAAGGCAGTTAAGAGAAAAGTACCAGCCACTCCTTGTGACCTTGGTAACCTTCCGGTTTGAGCTTCTTGATAGCCACCACCATGCCTGAACCAGGCTTTGAAGGTGCAAGGCTTTGTTCATCTATCCAACCTTTATAGACATATCCAAATCCTCCTTCACCCAAAAGACTGTCTGGCCTGAAGTTTCTAGTAGCACCTCTCAGTTCACTGAATGTGAAGTCCTTCAAATTTGAGGATGACAAAATCTCTCCTTCAGTTCTTGGTGTAGGAAGAACCTCGAAACTACTCCCACTATAAGAAGGTACAGTCAAAGTTGAGGGAGTTGAGAATGTCTGAGTAGACGGAATTGAAGATAAGCTTGACTTGCTGTTCACTTTCGAATGACCTAAATATTACAACAAAATTTTGATAATAAGAACCTCGGAAATTTCTTGTAGTTTAAATTCAACATGTATTATTGGTAATTTTGGGAAGAAAAGACTGCAATGAAGCCACATCATGATAACGGAATTTGAGATATATTCTATATACAATAGTAAATTCCCTGTTTTAAATATTGGCCGAGTCGGCCGAGATATCGTCCGATATCTCCTTTTTTTTCCTGTTGCCGATACGATATGGTAAAATCGTTCGCCATATCGTTTGCAGCAAAAAACGGCCGATATTTGAAATACCGTCCGATAAATCGCCCAATATTGCCCGATATATCGCCTGATATGAAATAACTTATTTATTGCATGACAACGTGCAAATGTACATTATTTTTTTTACCGTCTTTGCAAGCATATTACATCATTTTTATTAGATAGATGATATCTATGACTCTAAACCAACTTTTAGTTATCAATATTTCATTATATTAGTGTCTAATATGAACGCTCGATATGCGCGCGTATCCCCGATATCTCCCCCGATATCCGATATGATAAAAACACTGTCCGATACGATCCCGATATCCGATATTTAGAACCTTGAGTAAATTACACCTATGTTTCAAAATTCATTGACTTCAGATTCAAGATGAGGAAATACCTCCGACTTCACAAGTTAATCAGAAAGAAAGGGGAGCAAAGCTGTACTTTCCCACGTTTTAAGACCTTAATAAATTTATCCAAAGATGTATTCTTAGGACACGAGAACTAGCTTATCAGTTTTGGAATATCACTAAGAACAGTGATTGTAAGAGTGATCTATTCAAACAATACATCCATGTTTGCCTCGCCTGCTCAGCATAACACTTAAGCAATAACCCATAGGTAAACTTAACGCCAAAAGTTAACAAATTTTGGTCAACCCGACCGTGGAAATAGAGCATTTAGACTTGGCATGATGGCAAGAACAGTCTATCTGAACACCATCCTAGTTGCCTCAGCCTGCTCAACATAGGACTTCAGCAATAACCCATAGGTCAACATAAAGTTAACAACTTCTCACAGAAACTTGATCAGCAGAACTAGAACTTTCTTAGCATTATTCCCTATCACCCAATTTGATGAAAATTTCTTGATAGATGGGAATAGTCATCCTTCAAACTAGGATATAACCCTCCACTACATATTTGAAGTACCTTCATAGATACTCAAAATTGCATTTTCGGCTGGATTTCACAGTTGAAAGTGTCTTCTTTTAAAAAAGATAAGAAGAAGTTGATTCTTTCTACGCAAGATGGTTGGATTACTGATTGACACAAGAATTGGATTATTTATCAGGTAATAACATGTGATCTTTCATAATTAGAACCATTAATGTCTATATTTAGAGTTAACACATTCGATAGTAGAACATAAACATAGTTCCAGAACTTCTGGACCTCAAACATCAAATTAATTCCATAGTTAAAGTCAAAACTACCAGACCCTAGAAATATCACTATATCAGAATGAGTTTATAGTTTATATCCAAGCATCAATGCAAAGAAAATCAAACACATCTAGATACAAATGCCACCATCACCTATCCTCTCTATATACTGCCACCTAAACTTCTTAATTTTTTATCCGAACTTAACACAGGCAAATTTCCTTCTCCATATTCAAGAACCCATCCTGTGGCTCAGATAATATCTGATCTCATAAGCAGACGAAAATAACTTTTTACCAAACAACAAGATACAAAACCTACTTCTCAACACCCAATCAGATCCCATAAAGAGAAAAAGATGCAAACTTTAAGCAATTAAAAGAGAGGGGAGTGCCAACCATTTTTCCATCAACGCAGGCATCAAACTTCTTCACTGCAACTAGAAACTATCAATCCATCGAAAGTAGACCAAACTACTAAACTTACCATTTATAAAACAGTGTATAAGCCCAAAAAAAAAAAAATCCAAACCTTAGCACCTAAAATACAAACTCTAAGTTTTAATAAATCTAACATCTGATCCATAATAAAACTTCAAGATTTCAAAAGTTTAAACAACTTCCCAGATCAAAATCCCAAAAATAAAGAAAATGGAATAGATTGAAAACTTATTTAGAACTTTAACACAACATGGAGAGAGAGTTGAGAGAGAGGAGCTTCCTTCTATATTTGGATCAGCTTGAATCCAACATCTGATCTCATAATCATCACATTAATATCCAACCACTTACATCACTTCCCAATAAGAAAAAGACAAAAGAACCATTTCTCCAAAACCCAACCAAATCACGAAAAGGCTGCAACTTTAATCAATAATGCTAGAGCGAAAGATAACGCAATAGAGAAAAAGAGAGAGAAAGAGACCAACCAAAAGCATGCTGAGAGCTGTGAGCACTCTGAACTCTTGATGAAGGATTCAAACAGTTTCCCATAGCCACCCACCTCCAATGAAAATATCAATTACCCATCAAAAAAAAATGTAAATTGGTATCCAAAAGAATCCAATCTTTCCTCCAAATTGCTGCTTCTTATCCCTTCCTGTAAGAGATTTGGAGGAGAATTTAGATATGCGCAGCCAAAAAGAAATCCAAGTTTTCCTCAGAAAGCCGCTTCTCTTAAACTCTGGCTTACAGTGTTGAGACTTGAGAAAGGGAAGCAAGCAGTCGGTCTTCTCTGCGCTGTGCCCAATGAAAAAGACAAGGCTGGGGGCTCTGTGAGGCTCCGGAGCGGATATTTCCACCCCGAACAATTAGAAAGAACTCTAAAAAAAAATTTGCCAGCGTATCGTTATATATTTTTTTGACAATTTTACACTCGAATATTGCCCCCCCCCCCCCCCCCCCCCCCCCCCCCCCCAAACAAATAAGAAAGAAACTCCAAAAATATTTGCAAGTGTGTTATTATATATTTTTTTGACAATTTTACTCTTAGATATTGCCACCACAACAAATTAGAAAGAAACTCAAAAAAAATTTACAATTGTGTCATCATATTTTTTTTGACAATTTTACTCTCAGTGAAAATGTCCAAAGTGTTCTTTTCTTCTTCTCCAGCAAACCTCCTCCTCCTCCCTCTCCCCGGCCTCCCCCCTCCTCGACGCTCTCCCCCTCTTCCTCCCCCACGCTGGCCTCCCCCCTCTCGCGACGCCGGCCCCCCCCCTCCGCCTCCCTTGCCCCGCCCTCCTAACTCCCCCTTCTCAATTCTCCCCTGCCTCATTTGTTTGGTAGGATCCGGCTGAACAGAGCTCCATTTGTTCGGCTAAAATCCACACGAACGTATGGGGAGGGTGACGGGCAAGGGAGGGGGAGATCGGGGGGAGGAGGGGGGAGGGTTTGCTGGTGGGTCGCAGGGAGGAGGAGGGGAGGCCGAGAGGGGGGCGGAGGGAGGGTGTTCATCGGTTGATCAGGGGAGGAGGGGGTGATCGGTCGGTCGCTGGCGAGAGAGGGAGAGGAGGAGAAGGAGAAGATAATTTCATCATTTTTTATTTTTTGAATGCTTTATCAAATTTGTAAGTATCCTAATCTATGAGTGCCTTCTCATTTTTTATGGGTGGCAATATCTCTGCTCCCGCGAGGTTCTCCTCTCTCTTTTCTGTGGATCAAACCGCCCCTCATTTTTGTCCGAAACCTCGAGGCTGATCTGTATTCCTACCTAGCTGTCGGCGTTTGTTTTCACTCGTCATTCCCCATGTGAACTCAAACGGGGTGAAGTTTGCAAGTTGCAAACTCGAGCTTTTGTTTTTATTACAATTTTCAAGCTGCAACTCACAACAGTAAGCAACTGCCGGCGGACCCACGCGTCAGTATGTCATTTTTCCATAAACTCGAGCACACCGACAGCACAAGAGAGACCGAGTTCCATCGGCCCCATTGTGAGCTCTGTCAGGATCTCAGATCCTCAAAAAACAAAACAAAAAAAAAAAATTGTAAAACCCAACAAAGATTACTTTTAATATTCAAGACATATTACATTCATTATTTGTTCAAAACATTACATTCTCCTATTTTTTTCTCTTGGTATGATTCGCTTTTGAGTATTGAAAGTGAGAGTCTGTAACATTGCTCCAAGATTTTTTCGTCTACACACTCACATATTTACTCGTTACTCTACCTAAACAAGTACAAGTTAAACCACACAAATTTCTCCACTTTCCAAGCAATTATATTATTTTAACCATGACCTTGTCAAATATTTCCTAGTTTGATCTGTGGACTTGTCACAATTCAAGATACATAAATGATTGACAATCTTACTGAAACCCAGCATCCCAAGTACTGGCAAACTAAAAGTCAAATGAATTTGCTGAAACAAGAATTACTAGGGGTCAACCTTTTTTGTCACACACACCTCCTCTTTTCTCTCCGTGCTTGGAAAGTTTCAATGCTTGGAAAAATTCACTACATAGCCAAATAGAAATTTACACTGACCAAACTCTGCTGACTCTATCAAGCAGTTGACATTCGAGCAAACTTGAACCAATAATAATTAACTCAATAGTCCTATATCATCATCCATGGGCAGTCCCTCGTGAAGAAGAAAATGAAGGCTTTTGGGTCTCATTCCTTTGATTCCCATCAAACTGTTTAATAACTCACCGAGAATTAGCTAGCTTGCTAACGATGTCATTAAAATAAATCTTCCACCATTCCATTGAGCAATTTTATAATCCTAGACTAGGTGTAGATTAACATGGAAAAGCAACAGTTAAGACTTATGGTTAG
The DNA here is from genome assembly GCA_038442645.1 of Agave tequilana. Taxonomy (NCBI): domain Eukaryota; kingdom Viridiplantae; phylum Streptophyta; class Magnoliopsida; order Asparagales; family Asparagaceae; genus Agave; species Agave tequilana. The sequence continues at coordinate 11,796 of JAVJIF010008096.1, forward strand.
TTTTAAAATGTTTTCTTAATGTTAAAAACACATGCCAAATCCAATAGGGAGAGGCGATTAATCTAAATCTGAAATAAGCAAGTATCATAATAATATGTGGTTTGCCTGTTGAGAGATGGCCACTTTCTACAGTAGTGCAAATGGGAAAAATTATGAGAGGCGCATTTAATATAAAGAAATCTCTCTTTTTTTCCTTTTTTTTTTTCTCCCTTCTTATAGAAGATCATAGCCTAACTGGAAAGGAAACTGTCATAATTAGAGAAAGCTGTTTATAGGCTCGAACCGTGCATCTCACGCACTGAGAAGAATTTTCTTCCCGTATAGGCTCTTTTTTTGCTCCAAAATATTCATTCCATGCCATCAGGACCGGAATTCTTTGGTTCTCCTGTTGGGGACTTGTCGGAGGTCTTGTGCAAACACCAGAGCGTGCCGCAGAATAATCACAAACACATCAAAAACAAATAACGAGAAAAGAAGCGAGAAACACAAATTTAACGAGCTTCGACACTACGTCCTCGTAGAAGAAGGAGAGAGAGATCTTATTAATCAATCAATTCATATTACAATTAACAGAGACAATACTACTCTTTATATAGGTAAGAGCTCACTACGAAAAGAAAACTAATAACTTTGAAATCAGCACAGAAACGAAATCAAAATGTTATTAGGAAGCTGCTAGAAACTCGTGATTGTTGACAACCATGATGGACCTGTCGACAGACTGCACAAACCTAACTCTCGGGTTGGGCCACTATCGACAGCCTGAGCTGCACCTGTCGACAATCTGAACTGATAGTCGACAGCCCTTCAATGCATGTTGACAGACTGTCTAACTCCACTCTTTATTTGGCATATCCACACATCCGTTGTTGACCTCAATGATGGGCATGTCGACAGGTCTTCTGCACATGTCTTCTGTTGCTGCTGCTACCATCAATCCAATGGGTTAAAAAACCTATTAACAATATTTTAAACTCTCCCCCACAATTCTTCATCTCGATGAAGATTTCTCAAATCTGAGCCAAACACAACAAAGCACCATGTCAACTCAACCGGACTGTACCAATGTAGTTGCCTACATACTTCCTTCCCTAGGGATCAACCTATCCATACTTCATCCAAACGAGCTCCACCGAACTCAAGAAACTGAAAGGATGTGGAGTAACTTCTTGCAATACGCGAACTTTACTCTCGAAATAACATTAGTAAGCATATTGGCTGCATTCTCCTTCGTGTGAATCTTCTATAGCTTGATGTCACCCTCATCAAGAATCTCCAGAAAAAAGTGGAACCTGACTTTGATATGCTTCGTCTTTGCATATAAACCTAGTTCTTTGCCAAATAGATAACACTCATACTATCATAATTGATTTTCAATAGATCCTGATTAATTTTTAAGTCGTCAAGCAACCCTTGAAGCCAAAGTGCCTCCTTCAGAGCATCCGTCATGGTCATATACTCGGCCTCCATGGTAGAGAAAATGACTTGTCAAGGTCTCCCGTGTAATCGGAATTGACATATCCGATACACTTTTACTTACCAGTAGTATCCTTCTCGAACACCAAACCAATATTTATGGTATCTTTGATGTACCGTAAAATCCACTTTACTGCCTCCCAATGACCCTTATCGGAATCATGTATATATCTGCTAATCATCGAGAAAGCTTGTGACAAATCAGGTCTTGTACATACCATCGCATACATCAAACTACTAATTGTGCTACGATAGGGTACGTGAGACATATATTCACGCTGGAAGGCATAATAGCTTTTAACTTGCAGTAAAGACCTAATGGTGTACTTACAGATTTTGTGTCGCCATTGAGGTAGAACTTCTGAAGTATCTTTTTTAAATATCTCTTTTATGTCAAGCAAACCTTACTACTTTTCTGGTCTCTCCCAATCTCCATGCCTAGCACCATCTTCGCTTCACCAAGATCCTTCATCTTAAATTCAAAAGACATTTGTTTCTTCAATTTATCAATTGTAAATCTATTCTTAGAAGAAATGGGCATATCGTCTACATACATCAGTAGCTCTCCACCTATACCTTGTTGTAATAAACACATGGGTCATTATGGCTTCATGTGTATCTATTCACTCTCATGAAACTATCGAAACGCTTGTACTATTGCCTTGGCGATTGTTTTAGCCTATAACGTGATTTTTTTAACTTGCACATCATATTGTATTTTCCTGCAGTTTTGAACCCTATAGGCTGAGATATAAAGATCTCCTCATCAAGATCACCATGGAGAAAAACTGCCTTCACATCGAGCTAATCAAACTCCAACTCGTACTGTGCCACCAGAGCCAACAATATTTGAATCAACAAGTGCTTTATAACAGGTGACAATACCTTGTTGTAGTCAATGAATTTTGATTGCGCGTAACTTTTAGCTCCCAATCTTGCCTTGTAGCATATAGTATCACCATCTAGAGATCCTTGTTTTTTCGCGGACGCTCACTTTCAACCAATAACGTTCTTTCCCTTCAGCAATTCTATCAATTCTCAAGTGTCATTCTTGTGAAGAGATTTCTTCTCTTCTATCATGGTATCATTCCATATCTTGGACTACGAACTGTTTTTAGTTTCTCTATTATATGTAGACGGAATCGCCTCCTCAACGACCAGAAGAGTATATATCACAATCATACTCGTAGTGAGTCAACTGGGCTTACGTGAATATCTTCGGGCTCTTCGAACTGCAATAGAATCTTGAACATCATCTATAATCTGTCCTTAATCATCAGCATCCTCATCCGCCACATGATTATCAATCTGTGTCACCTCATGTGTGATCTCGATTGATACTGAGTTATCTGGAGATGGTGGAATAGCATCACTTTCACCTGTTGTGATATCCTATTGGTCTTCTCACTCTCCACCTGTTGAGAGTCCATAAGCTTCACCATTGAAGCTTCGTCGAATGTGACATCCATACCTAAGATGACTTTCTTGTCCTTTGGATCCCAAATTTTGTAGCCTTTCACACCTTTCTTGAAACCCATGAACACATCTTCTCTCACTTCGGACCCAACTTGTCTTCCTTGACATGGTAATAGGTCAGACAACTAAATCTCCGAAGCGAGTCATAGTCTTGAGCAACTTTTTCTGACCAAACTTCTGTTAGCTTAAAGGCCTTTCACCTTAATTTTAATGATGACTAACCTATAAAGTTATGTTATTAATGATCTTGTGTTTATATAGTTTCAGTTATTGATCAAGATCTTGTCAGTACTTAGCTTCAATAAAGGATTTAAAGTCAAGTTTTGAAGCTAACACGTATTGATTCAAGAGTTTTGGAGCTATCACATATTAATTCAAGAGCAAGATCGTATCTAGTACTCGAGATGGAGTCAAGCTCTATGCATCATGTTTGGATCGAGTCATTTTGGAGATGAAGATCGACAAGAAGACTTCGATTTAGGTTTGTTTGTTTATTGTTTAAATCTTGTGTAAGGATAGTTTATTTTTGTAATGCTCAAGTATACATACACACAAGTTCAAAAGTTTTGATTTCGGGTTAACCCTTTTGGATTTTCAAGAATATATATTGTTTTCATGAATAAATTTCATCAAAAGTAGTTTACATGATTTATGTGTATATTGGATTTCATCCATATGTATTGTTTGGTCATAATGCTTAGAAACTCATTTTGTTGATTCTAGTTCATGATTTAAGTTTTGTTTATATCAAAATTTATTTTGAGATTTAATGTCAAAAATAAAGATATATCATTTATATCTGTATTAGATTCTATCCATACACATTATGCTTCAAATGTGTTGATATCTTATTTTTGTATTTATACAAGAAAATGAATTTTCATTTCAAAATCTAAGTTTTGAAAAAAATTGTTTTTAATTCAAGCCTAATTTTTTATCTAAAAATAGTTCAAATAGTTTGTAATATGTGTTGATTTTTGATCACACATATTTGAATTTCAAAAGGTTAATAAGAACTTATTTTTTTGAAATTTTATGTATTTTATTTGAATTTTTAGGGTATTACAAAGCTACAATTTTAAACCCTAAAAATCTATTTTGAGCCTACTGGCGGAGCTCGGTTGACCGGTCGATCGACCGATATGCACAAGACATGCACATGGACCCAGCCTATATGGCGGTCGACCGCACGATCAATCGACTGTAAGAGACTTAGTCTCTGTTTGGCGCGACCCGGGCAATCGATAGGCTATTTTGCCTTTGGTCGGTCGACCGGGCGGTCTACCGACAAGCTCAAACGGTCAAAAATTCGACCATTGGCCGGTCGATCGGGTGGTCGACCAATAACCTATTATGGATAGTTTTGATCCTAATGGCTATAATTTTCTAGGCCCTACAAATATGGGTTTTGTGGGCTATTTTTTTACAAGATTTTCAAGAACAAAAATTCTCTATTTCTCAAGTATTTTCAGCAAGTTTTAAAAAGAAGTTTTTGTGCCAAAATTCTCTATATTTATTTGTTTTCAAAGTTTTAGAAAAATTAAAGAAATACAAGTTTTAGGAATTCTATTTTGTTCTTAATTTTTCATATCTATTAAGAAGTTTTTTTCAAGCATTTTCTTTGTTGTTTAGTTTTTAAATACTTTGATTTCTCACATACTTGAGTTATTCAATTCAAAATCTATCTTTAGAATCTTTATTTTGTGAGAAAATTATTTGTGATCCTTTGATATCACTAAGTATTGTTTGTGATCTTTGTGATCACCAAATTGTAAACTTTTTCTTTACTTTGTACTCCCTTTTGTGTAAAGTGTGCAAGTTGGAGTTATGTACTCCAAAGTTGTAAGTTGTAATTTCTCAGTGGAGGTCTCTGTGTGGAAGATCCTATAGTAGATAGTTGAAATCCTTTTGTGTGAAAGTGAGGATGTAAAGCAGTGGCTCGAAACTCAAAATATATCCCTGTGTTTGCATTTGATCTTCTATCTCTCAACTCTCCCTTCTCTATATATCTTGCATTGTTATCATTGTTCATATTCATATACATGCTAGATATTGTTTATGTGCTCACACTTGTGTTTAATCAAGAGAGCTATTGAAGCACCTCAACTCATAATTCAGAGGAATCTTGAGGAGATAGTCCATAGCCCTTTATCAGGAATTCGGCTACACTCATTGGTTATACTTGGTGTGTTAGCATAATTAGTTTTAATTTTGTATTAGTTTTGCATTAGATTAGCAAGTCACCTATTCACCCTCCTCTAGGTGAACTATAACTTCCAAAAGAGTTTTACCTCTATCACAGATGAAGGTAACCTATCAATGAGACGGCAGGCATATGTCAATACCTCAGCCCAAAAAGATTTTGATAATCCAGCGTTGGATAACATACAACGAACCTTCTCCAGCAATGTCTTTTTCATCCCTGGGCCACTCCCATTTTGTTACAGTGTCTCTCTTACTGTGAAATGTCTTTCTATGCCCTCATCGCGGCATAACTGTAGGAAAGGATCGCTAGTGCACTTACCACCATTAACTGTGTCTATCCCTTCCATGTTACACGGACGATCATCACCCATAACGACGGAACAACCATCCAGCTTCTCGAAACTAGAAAACCAATCTTTATTGGGTCACACATGATAGGTAGCACCCATATTCAATATTTACTCAGAATCACCTGAAGTAGCCAACAATAGGAGTAGTGATTGAGAACGAAAATACCCATGAGTTAAGTCCGATCCACGTGCCTGTGAAATACCACCATCCTGTAAACTGAGCAGCTGTGCGAGATTTACCTCGGGTTTTGACTCCTTATCCTTGAACTCTGGACAATCAAACTTTCAGTACCCCATCTTTTTACAAAAAGTTCACTGGTTCTTCAGATATCTGAAATCAACTTTGGTCTTTGACCTATCACGATCACCTTTACTCTTTCGACTGGAACTCCTGCCTCTTACTATCAATACTTCTGTCGATGTATTATTGGAGGACTCTTTATCCTTTCTTCTCAATTCATGATTCACAAGAGCAGAAGAAACTTCATTATACTTAAGGGAGTGTTTATCATTGAATAGTGTGAGAATGAACGTCTCGTAATCCTCGTCAGGAAGAGAACTCAAATGAATCAATGCTTTGACCTCATCCTCGAACACTACATCCACGTTAGCTAAATTCACAAGAAGCGTAGTTATTCATATGTTCATCGATCGAGATATTTTTCTTCAATTGGAAGCGATAAAGCTTCCTTCTTAGGTGCAAGCGATTCTCTATGCTCTTGATCAAGCATTTTCCCTCTAGGATCTCTCAAATCTTTTTCGCTGAAGTCTCGGTCATCACATGATACTTGATATCTTGTGTTAAACAATATCTTATGACGCCACACGCCGTCCTATTCATCTTGTTCTAGTCATTTTCAAAATTCTCTTCCGGTTTTCTCTCCAAAAGTAAGCATTTTCAAAATTTAATGCCATTTGCGCATCCATCACCTCACATCTCTATATGTTAAAATTGTTCATGCCATCAAACTTCACCATGTCAATCTTTGACTAATGAATATTCACGGTTTTCACCATGAGTTGACTATTCACGACCATCTCCTCTAGTAAATCCAGCAAAGCAATGCGAAAATAATTAGTGAAAACAAATCTAAATAGATAAAGATCAGATTTTTACTTCCAAATGAAACTGTCAATCAGTTTCAAAAGCGATTTGCTCCACCAGAATGAAAACTCCAACGAAAGCTGGAAAGCTCTGATACCACTGCTAGGAATGTGCAAACACTAAATCATGCCGCAAAATAATCACAAACACAGTAAGAATAAATAAGCGAGAAAAAAATCGAGAAGCACAGATTTCACGAAATTTGACAGCTGCCTACGTCCTCGGGGCAGAAGGGGAAACATATTATATTAATCAATCAACTCAGGTTACAATTAACGGGGACAATACCCTTTTTTATATAGGCAAGAGCTCACGAAGAAAAGAAAACCAACATCTCTAAAATCAGATTAGAAATGAAATCAGAATTCTATTAAGAAACCGTCAGAAACCCGTGACTATCGACAGTCATGTTGGACCTATCGACAGACTGCACACATACCCAACTCTCGGATTGGGCCACAGTCGACAGTCTGAGTTGCGCCTGTCAACAGACTGAGCCACATCTGTCAACAGGCCTCCAATGACTGTCAACAAACTGTCTAATTCAACTTTCTGTTTAGCATATCCAAGTATCCATTGTCGGCCGTAATGATGGGCTTGTCGACAACGGTCTTCTGCACCTGTCTTCTGCTGCTGCTACCACCACCAATCTAATGGGTTAAAAAAGCCTACTACAAGATTTAAATTCTCTCCCAACATCTCCCATTTGTAAGAAGGTTTTTGTCATATACCCATGTCCAATATCTTAATTTTCTCTATCAAATCACAAGTTTCCAGTCAAGTTTTTTCTAATGGACGTTGTAATTGTTAATATTAATTTTTTCACAGAAATAAAGAGATAAAGGTAACTTTTCCCCTCAAAAAGTCAATTTTAAGATGGCTAGTTTGGCATGACACATCTCATATGGGTGGGGGGTGTATTCTCCTTTGATTACTGGCTCTTTATTCTTTCAGTTCATATATTAGTGTGTACACACACCACTGAAAAGGGGTTGCCCTACCAAATTGTGGTTTGCTGTTTACTTTAATTAAGTCAGATGACCACTTTCTCAATGCAAAGATGGCACAATTATAAATTTAATCAAATCATTAGTGATCTATTGACCCAGCCTGCCTTTGATTATGAATGCTAGCTATCCAAGGAAATAGTACTTTAATATACTAATCGCAAGCATCAACATGCTAATCACAAGCCAAAGTGTTCAAATAAGTCATCCCAAGGCTCCATGATTGCCATTGAATACCTATTATACATAAAAAGGAAAGACACGGAACTCTCTAGCTTTTCTTATCTGTGAAGATAAAGCAATTCCCAATCCCCAGTTCATTTATGTAATCCTGATCAACAAGGTGTTTCTAGAAGTAGCTTAGAAGCATAACTTTCGCTGTTTCATATGCTCAAGATACATGAAAGTGACTTCTCAAAGTATAGTTTTGATAGAATTAATTTAGCAGCATCTGGTGGCCACTAATCTTTAACTAATCATATACATACACAGATGAGAAATATTGCATTGAAGTCTAAGCGTGCTTTCATTTTGTCAAGTGTTTATCAACTTTGTGTTCAGATGTATTGGAGACCTTTTAGGTACAGTGAACAAAGCACTGCCCCTTGGCTAAGATATGGTGCTAATACTGAACTATGTACTTTAGGCACGCAGTGCTCGTGCTAAGAGTGTCCCTTAACATTCTGTCTCTAAGAAAAAAGGAACACCTTGTAGCGAAATTTCAGTTACTTTCTTTCTCTAAAACCCTTTATTAGTGTAGGAAAGTTTTAGGGTTTTATCTTGCTACATGAGGTTTACCAGAATGATCAGGGTGTAGGTTTTCTGTACATGAAAACTAGCTGAGATCTATAGCAAAGTATTCACTATAAAGGTAATTATAACGTTTCAACTGAGTCACAGAAGATTAATCGAAAAATTGGTCAATTCCTCTACCAAGACTTATGACTTAAATTGAGGTCATTGCAAATCTCACTCTGATGAGAAGAGGTGTCACTCGGTGAAGATTATTACGGTGAAAGATTATACATACCGTATTGACCTAGAACAGGTATTGGCAACCATAGGAATGGCAGAAAGAGTGTACGTCAAAATCTCTCTGATTCTTCTGAAATTAATGAATCCTCAGACATACGCGTCAACGGAAATATAGAATAAAGTTCCGTTATCAATTAGGTTATGGTATGATATTTAGAGATGTGTCACTGCATAATGACCGATTCAGCAGTCAAAGTAATCGATTAGAAAGCGATGTAGTTGGACACACATGCACCGGATTCTTGCAACTTGAGTTTAGAGGGAACCAGATGGCTGGAACTAAATGGTTGTTTTAAACTACACCAGACCGTTTAGTTTGCAGGACTGATGCAGTGGAAACCAAACAATAACAAACTACCTTTCAACCAATGAGTTGACACAGACTCAAGTCTTTCCTACTCCACAAGCTTGAGATCAATTAAGTTCTCAAAAATTTCTGAGCCAATTTTTCAATCACCATCTGGAAAAACATTGTACCACTCAGGGACCGGAGACCTTCAGAAAATAGAAAACAAGTTAAGCAATTTTCGAGGGGTCGGTTCTTGAAACTTTTCCTGCCAAAAGAAAGCTACATCCTAACCACCATAGATTCCAAGTCCATGAGCAAAGTACTCCATTAGAGGATCCTTACAACCTTGTGGTACATGCAAGGTCTGTGATGCATGAAGGCCCCGAGGATGTTGTGTGACCCTTCAGCATATTGTTAAACATGGCTCACAGTTGATGAGACCCTATGTATGATTGTATCTATGTTCTATGTGAAGTCAAGTGAGGGAAGTCCAGTCAAAAAAGAAGCATGATGCTCTTTTCTCTGCACGTGTTTACAATAGACGACTATAATGGCAATTGGCAAGTGCCTTCTGCTAAATTAATCAAGGCGAAAAGATATGCGTATAAAAAAACTAATCATAGAAAGTGGTTTGATAAGCAAATAAATTTTCTGATCTTTAGAGAGCCTAGACAACCCCAAAAAGGGGAGTATTGATGAGTGAATTTGGTCCTGGGCAGGGATTACTATGGATAACCTACCTGTATCTAGATTAATAAAACATTTATTTAAGAGAAAGAAGGAAAATTTGACCAGTTCAAAATAGTCCTCAAAAATTCTGTAAATAGAGTTACACTGATGAGTAATGTGAAATCAGATTTAAGAAATTTAGTCTAGTTTGTAAGTTAAAAATCTTGAAATGTATCGTTGATACCGATTGACACCGGTTCAGCCGATTTTTCAATTAATTCACAAAAATCTCTAAAAATTTTGAAAAGTAGAAAATATGAATTTAAATAACAATATGAAAGCGAATTTCAGAACTCAACGCCGTTTGTGAATTAAAAATCGTAGAGCTAATTGTTGGTATCGGTCGACACTGAATTCGGAGATTTTTCAAAATTATCCTAGCTTGTGCTTGTAACACTCAAATTTTCTGCAACAATTTATGATAACATTGCAGCAAGAGATAGTATTTATTAGTTGGAGATGAAATTTTATTAATCATCTAATTTTCACTTGACACAGGCATACACAGAAAAAGATCATAACTTCCTAGATATTATCCTTGTTCACAATCATGGAAAATACACAAAGGTTCCTCAAAGCAAACAGGTATTACACAAAAAAGATAACTAGACAATATGAAATATAATTAAATACCAACAAAAGTACCAGTCTTACACACAAAAACATGCATTTATATTCTTACATTCTCATTTCCAAACATGTCATTACATATACCAAGAAGGAAAAGACAAAAGAAAGAAAGAAAAAACTCTTCGAATTCGTGAACTACACACAAAACCAACTATAGTTCTCATCTCCAATATAAGAAATACAACAGTTGACTACACACACAATCAAAAGAGACTTATTCTATTCCTTATAATATATAACAAAGAGGAATAATCCACATTAACTGATGGGACCTTTTTCAGATTTTTGGTGAATATGGCATGTATATATGCACTCTTGAATTCTAAGGAACACTTTTTATATACAATGAATAACAAATCAAGTGACTCAAAGGGGGTTTTCGAACAGGACGATACTATAAGAAGAAAGAACTCAAAGAACACACTGCTAATCTGACACCAAAACACATATAGAGAACACAACAGAACTCTCAACTAATTGGGCACAGAAAAACTTCAAACTTTCTATATGCATGCAAAAACCACCTTCTGGTAAAAATGGGTGGAAAAGATGTAAGAGATTTGTATAAACTTTATGCGGATAAATTGCCATGGATCTAGAATCAATCATCTCAAGAAATCAAATACATAATTAAATCAATACTAAATCATCATACCTGAAGCCATTGATGAACTGAAGGAAGTAGATGGATGAAGACTTTGATCCTTCTCTTTAATCCTGCAAGAAACCCTAATGCAGACCCTTCTTCTCTCTATCTCCTTTTCCTTTCACAACCTTGCAAAATATGATGGATTCTCTTATTGCTCACAAATAATGAGCCTAGGTTATATTCTTTTCAGGAGGAGAGAAGAGGGTCCAACATTTACTAAAATAACCCTTGAGATAAAACCACCCATCATGGTTCCTTTATACCTCATGTGATTATTAACATATATATAAATGTAACTTTAATATGGGCATCTTTAATATCAGTTAACTTTAATTAGGAATCCAATTAATTAACCAAGGTTAGTGGGCCACCTTAATGCGAGACTAACATTCTCCCACTTGGACCACTAACCGATTAGGTTAAAACTTTAGAAAACAAATAAAAGAAAAGACTCATTTTTCAAAACATTTTGACTCCATTGGATTCCATACTGAAAAACTTTGACACGTGATTACGAATTTTAAAAACAACAACTGATAAGCCCAAATTATGAAATACTGTAATACTGCAATTAGCTTGGACCACCAATGCGAGTCATAGCGGTTATACAATATCTATGTCATACTCCCTTCTATGTACCACAACATTGATAACCCTTACTAATTGAGTCCATAACCAAAATGACCCCTGTAATTGTCTTGTAAAGACATTTCCTGTTTAACAAACATCCATACATAATATGTGCACACATAATTGGATAACAGGAAATACAGAAACAAACTTTTATTGCGCAATATTATCAATTATACAAGTACCAAAACATACATTTACAGATTGCTCAAAAGACTCATTCTAACAACATGTTCCTTGAATGTCTTTGGAGGCAATCCCTTTGTCATTGGATCAGCAACCATTAAAGTGGTACTTATACTTACAATTGACACTTTCTGTTTCTGAACTCTTTCTCTAACCACCATGTACTTAAGTTCCATGTGTCTGGAACCATTAGAGTACTTACCATTCTTAGAGAAGAAAACGGCTGCTGTATTATCACAATATATCTTCAGTGGCCTGACAATAGAGTCAACTACACCAAGTGCTGAGATGAAATTCCTTAACCATAATGCATGATTCGAGGCTTCAAAACAAGCTATGAACTCAGCCTCCATCGTGGATGAAGCAGTGATAGACTGCTTTACACTCTTCCACGAGATTGCCCCACCTGCTAGCAAGAATATGAAGCCTGAAGTAGACTTCCTGCTATCTGGGCAACCAGCAAAATCTGAGTCCGAATAGCCTATCACTTCCAACTGATCTGATCTCCTATATGTGAGCATATGGTCCTTCGTCCCTTGAAGATACCGCATTACCTTCTTAGCTAATTTCCAGTGCTCCATTCCTGGATTGCTCTGGTATCTTCCTAACATCCCAACAGCAAAACTGATATCTGGCCTGGTACAAGTGTGTGCATACATCAAGCTCCCAACAGCTGACGCATACGGAACTTTCTGCATTTGACCCTTTTCTGTAACCCCCTGCTTCCCGGTGTACGTATCACCGTATCGGTACGCGATACGACGTACAAAATTGATTTGACCTCCGTGGTAGTCCGATTGAGCTGATTTCAGTTTCAAAAATCATTTCCTAATATTTTAAATTTTTCAGGATTTTCTAGAATTTTTCTGGAATATTTTGGAAAATCTCCGTTGTCGGTGTCGACCGATACCGATAACCGGCCTTCCGATTTTTATTTCACAAACGGAGTAGAATTTTTAGAATCTGCTTTCACCGTGTGTCTTAGAATCGTGTTATTTACGATCGGGTATTTTTGGAAAATTTTCTGAATTTATCAAAAATCGGGCCAAACCGGTGTCGCCCGGTACCGGCGACAGCTTCCGGAATTTTTAATTTGTAAACCGGATTGAGTTTCTACAAACCGTCTTCACCTTACGTCTCTGAATAATATTCTCTATTTTCTGTAATTTTTGGGCACCGTTCGGAGCTGGTCAAATTTTGGGCCAATATTATAATATTAAACTATTAATTTTTTTATTCTTTTCTTTTACTTTCCTTTCCTTTCTCTTCTCCATTTTCTGGAGAACTCCTCCCACCGCCATACTGTGCCCAACCGACCTTTCTCTCTCTCCCCCTATAAAATTCCTCTCTCTCTTTCCCTTAATAACTCTCTCTCTAAATCCCCCATTCTCTCCCTCCCCCCTAAGTAGATCCTTAATTATCTCTCTCTCACACTAAACTCTCTTTCCCCTCTCCCTGTCCATGGCCAGGGGCGGTCAAACCCATGCTCGCGGCCGGCCAAGTGCGGCCGGCCAAGTGCGGCCGGCGCCGCCGCGCCGCGACCCCCCGACCGTGCCCCAGCCGGCCGGCGCCTCCCCTTCGGCCGCCGCACCCCCGACCCGGCGGCTCCCCTCCGGCGAGGCCGCCATGGCCATTCACTCCCTTTCTCTTTCTCTGGTAATCTCTCTCTCTCCCCTCTTTCCCTTTCTCTCCCCCTCTCTCTCTTACTGACCGCCGCCGGCCAGCCTCGCTGGCCGGCCATGGCGAGCAGCAGCGGCCCCTGCTGCCGCTGCTGCTATTTCTTTAGTGGGGTTTGGGTTTGGGTACCAAACCCATTAACTAATTGGGTTGAGGAGTAAACCCAATAACCCAAGTTGGGTTTATTTGCAACCCAAAACCCAATAACAACCCGACCCGTTAACCCTATAAACCCTACCCAATAACTTAAGTTAATCGGGTTTGGGTTATGGGTCTGGACCCGACCCGTTAAGAGCCCAACCTGCGTCCACAACCCATTACATGTATATTTGCATAAAACCCCCTGTACAATTCAGTATTTGCATTTATTATTGTTATTTACATATTTAACTTTATTTGTTATGAATTAGTATCCGGGCGATAACTGGAGCATCCGTACTCCGATTCGGGCGATTCTGGATCCGTTGCGATCGTGGGAAGAGAGCTACCATCCTATGGCTAGTCTGTGAGTGTTTTTATTTATAAATTATCTTTTTAGTCTATTAATTGAACTTGGTTGCTTTATTCATTACCGGTAAATCCTACTTGGTACACCATATTAAAACATTGTAATAAACACTGTACTTAAAATATGCATGATACCTAATAGACGTAGAGTATGACACTGGATACCTATTAGGTCATGTTCATGGACCACTGACATCCGGCCCACTATGTCACCATATGTTTGGACACTGTTATGTCATGTATCGTATCACAATAACGTTACCTGCATAAGGTTCCACAGATACGCTATGACACGATACTGTCACTAGACATGCATGCTAGACACTGTTACTATAATTCACAGGACATGATATTATATGATACATGGACTACCATTATTACATGTACTGTTACATGGATTATGACCACACATTTATGTTCCACTAGTACAAGGATAAGTACCGCATGTCATATTACTGTTATCATCCTTACACTGATACGATAGTTCATTGTACATGATATTAGACACTGCCCATTGGTATTGCACAGATACTATGACACGTCTCACGTTCGTATTCATGTACAGCACTTCACGGCATACCGTCATATCCTATACCGTTATCATCATTACATGGATTCTCGGCATATCACTGCACGGGCTACTGCATTTCATATTAGCATGACACATGTCTGTGTTGTTTCTATCTTCTTGTCATATGGCTCACTGGGCTTATTCCATGTATTATTATTCCATGTTCCCGTATTCATGTTATATGACTGATTCCTGTTACAATGATATGGATATTCCCGTTACTGGACATGAGAGCTGTTGATATGCGATATGTGGACTTCCACATCTATTGATCCCGTTATATTGTTCCCGTTATATTGTTCCAGATATATTGTTCCCGATTCCTGCTATATTGTTCTACGCTATCAACAGAGCTCTGGTCCAGTTATCATGTTACCCGTATCATGTACTGTTATTTGTTCTTGTCACACGGTATACTTGACATATCAGATAATAATGATAACTTGGGTATGGGGGAGACTTGACGGTTGATTAGATCTTATCGGGTGATGTACTGGATCCATATTGTTAGTCCCACTGCAGGGGACGGTAGTGCTACCTACCACTAGCTCCATGAGCTCCCGTTACTTGATTCGTGCTCCCCTCTTAGCGGAGGGCCCTGGTCTTAGCAGCCAGGGGTCCGTTTAAGGCCGTGATCCCGGGTATGCACGGGATACATCCACCCGATAAGAACTCCTCGACCATGGGTTTCCAATTAACATAATAAAACAGTATACACAATAGTGACGTTGGGAACACTTGTTATTTGGTCACTCTCTCGTCTGGATAATGGTACCCGTAGGCCATGTCCGGATGGGTTCGACTGGAGTGCGGGCTCCAGTATGAACTGCCAGTGGTATGGGACACTGGAAGAGATTGATTAAAATATCAGGTGGTACTGATTTCTACTATTGTGTCAATCACATGACTTGCCTGATACATGTATACTAACTTGTTACTGTTCCTGTTATTTTGTCTGCTATCATGTTCACTGTGATCTTGCTTACTTGTTACTGTTCCTGTTCCTGTTATCCGCTATCATGTTACCTGTAGATTTTGCTACACTACCTGATACCTATGGTGGCATACTACTCATGCACATGTACACCTTGCATCACATATATTCTGTTTTGCATTGCTTATATGCTATTTAGACACAACACAGTAGCATGTTCATATTGCATATGCCCACATGCATGTTCATTTACATCACTACCACATTCACTACTTTTACGTCACTACTAGCAAATTCATATCTATTACGTCACCACTAGACAATATTATTTATGATATAACCTGGACACGATTAGAGACATGACCCGATGATTACAAATTTTTATTTGTCTACTGCTTATTACTGTTACCACATCATATCTTATATCTTATTATCGTGCTTGTATTATTATAGTATATTCCTGCCTTCTTCATTTTACCACTCACTAGGTCGCTTTCTGACGACCCTGGGTTTGCATGCCCAGATTGGAGATCCGAGTTACGATAGCTTCAGAGAGTGCCTTGGAGTCACATGGGAGATTCCGCATCAGGACTATTCATAGGTATTTTAGTGTTTTATTTCTGTTATCTTATTTATCCTTGTTTTTATATCTGTTATGATCGCTGACCTCTTTCTGCAGGTATTCTTGTACTGCTTTCATGCTGGACCTCATATCTATATGGAGGTATTGTACTGTACTGAGGCTTAACGTACGCGTGAGGTTATTTTCACCTCGCGTATGTACGTCGCCATAACGTCTCCGTATCCTTGGGATCGGGGCGTTACATTTTCTAAGTCATTTCTAGGACACTGACTCCCACTTAATTTGTCACCCTTCATTATGGGTGCACAACTGGTTGAACACAATTCCATATGAAATCTTTTCAAGACTCGATTGATATACCCTTTCTGAGACAATCCTAGCAATCCTCGAGATCTATCCCTGAAGATCTCTATGCCAATAACATAAGTTGCCTCACCCATATCAACCATCTGAAAGTTCTTGGTAAGATAGCTTTTAGTTTCATACAGTAATCCAATATCACTACTGGCTAACAAGATATCATCCACATACAGAACCAGAAAAATAAACTTGCTCCCACTAATCTTTAGATATATACACTGATCAACAGTGTTTTCTGTAAATTCAAAAGAGGTAATGGTATCATTAAACTTTATATACCATTGCCTGGAAGCTTGTTTAAGTCCGAATATGGATTTCTTTAATTTGCAAGCCAAGTGTTCTTGTCCTTTCTTTGCGAACCCTTCAGCTTGCTCCATGTAAATTTTCTCATCCAAATCTCCATTCAGAAAAGCTGTTTTCACATCCATTTGATGTAACTCCAAATCATAATGAGCTACAAGGGCCATAATGATTCTAAGAGAGTCCTTTGATACTGGAGAGAAGGTTTCTCTATAGTCAATGCCTTCTTTCTGAGTGAAACCTTTAGCCACAAGTCTGGCCTTATATCGTTCGATATTGCCTTTGGAGTCGCGCTTGGTCTTAAAGACCCATTTACACCCGACTTCCTTACAGTTATTAGGCAATTCGACGAGATCCCAGACTTTGTTATGGTCCATAGATTTCAACTCTTCATTCATAGCATCAACCCATTTACTAGAATCATTGCATTCTATGGCTTGTGAAAATGAAACTGGATCTTTATTTATCCCAATATCATAATCAGATTCCTGTAGATACACCACATAATCATCTGAAATGGCAGATCTTCTTTCCCTTTGAGATCTTCTCAAAGCTGCCGGTTGTGGTGGTTCTACAACATTTTCAATGGCGATATCCTCATGGAGTGGTGAACCAACACCATTATGTTGTTCTGGTATCTCAGCTTGATGATCAAGTTGAGGGACAACAATTTCTCTTGAAGGAAAGGGTATTGGGATATTTACCCTTACCTCCTCAAGATCTACCTTTCTTGGTTCATCACTCCCACTAATTTCACCATTCTCAAGGAATCTGGCATTACCAGTTTCAACAATTCTTGTACTATGGTTAGGACAATAAAATTTGTACCCCTTAGACATTTCTGAATAACCAATGAAATACCCAGATATTGTTCTTGAGTCTAATTTCTTTTCTTGTGGATTATATATTCTAGCCTCTGCTGGACAACCCCAAACATGTAAATGTCTTAAACTAGGTTTCCTACCAGTCCACAACTCGAAAGGAGTTGTTGGGACTGCCTTACCAGGAACCCTGTTCAAGATATACATAGTAGTCTTTAAGGCTTCATTCCACAATGAATTAGGTACATTAGAGAAGCTCATCATACTCCTAACCATATCCATAAGTGTTCGGTTTCGCCTTTCAGTAACACCATTCTGCTGAGGCGTACCTGGCATTGTGTATTGAGCACAAATACCATGCTTTTCTAGAAATTTGGCAAATGGGCCAGGATGTTGTCCTGACTCATCATATCTACCATAAAATTCACCACCTCGATCTGATCTTATGATTTTAACTTTTCTATCTAATTGTCTCTCGACTTCTGTAATGAACACCTCAAGGATGTCAACAGCCTGAGACTTTTCATGAATTAGATACACATAACCATAACGTGACAGATCATCTATAAAGGTAATGAAATATCTCTCTCCCGTAAAACATGGAATGGAGAGTGGTCCGCAAATATCTGTATGAATTATTTCAAGAAGCTCTTTACTTTTCGTGGCACCTTTCTTAGTGTGTTTGGTTTGCTTTCCTTTTATGCAATTTACACACACATCAAAATCAGTGAAGTCTAGGTTATCCAAAATCCCATTCTTCACTAATCTTATAATTCTATCCCTGGAGATATGCCCCAGTCGTCTATGCCACAAGATAGAGGAATTTTCATTAATTAAGCCACATTTAATACCAACATTCGAATGCAGAGATAATAGAGATTGTGCAAACTCATCATTCAATGAAATTTTATATAAACCATCACATAAAATTCCGTGTCCAACCGACATTGAATTATACATTAAACTGAGTTTTCCACAACTGAATAAAACAGAATATCCAACAACATCTAATTTGGATAATGACATTAAGTTCCTAAAAATTGAAGGTACATAAAAAGTGTCTTCAAGATTCATCTGATGATCCGTCTCTAAGAGTAGTCGGTAAGTACCAACAGTCTCGACCTCCACTTTGAGACGGTTCCCCATAAAGACAAATCTCTCACTTTCCTTCGGTTTCCGGGTTGTAAGGAATCCCTGCATTGAATTAGTTATGTGAGTTGTGGCTCCAGAGTCAATCCACCAAGTATTAGAAGGAACTTCAGTAAGATTTGATTCATAACATACAAAAGAAATATTTATACCTTTCTTTTCAACCAAGCCTTCCTCTTGTTGCAGTCCTTCTTCACATGTCCTTTTCTGCCACAGAAGTAGCATTTGACAGTGAAGACCTTTCCATGACCTTGGCTACTTTCCCCATAGTCATTCCCTTTCTTTGGTGGAAACCTTTTACCTCTTCCATATTTACCTTTCTTATGGATAGCTCCTTGAGATACTGCCAACACTGAGTGATGCCCTTCTTGCCTCAGTCTCACTTCCTCTTGTACACACATACCAGTCAGCTCATTCAGATTCCACTTATCCTTATGAGTATTATAGTGGATCTTGAATGGCCCGAACTGAGGAGGAAGTGAGTTGATGAACTGTACTAAGAAGGATTCATCCACTTTCATTCCCAGTGATCCTAACTTCGCAGCCTTATCAGTCATATTTAGAATGTGTTGTTGAACTCCTCTATTACCATCATATTTCATGGTAGTCAGTTCAGCCATAAGGGTGCCAGCTAATGACTTATCTGCAGACTTAAATCGGTCTTTAACAGCAGTTAAAAGTTCACATGCACTAGTAGTATGTGGGAGTGAAGTCTTGATGTTATTGGCTATGGTCATCTTGATGAACATGAGACTGAGTCTATTCGACCTTTCCCAGGCTTTGGCATGGCTAACCTGGTCTGCTGTACTTTCAGCAGTCACTTCATCAGGTTTCTCTACTAAAAGAGCCATGTCTAGGTCCAGAACACCCAGTGTAAACTGTACATGCTCAAACCACTCAGAGAAGTTTGTACCATTCAGGGCTGGAATGCTAGTGGCATGAGTGTGAAGGGAAGTAGGGACGTTCACTGAAACATAATAGGACAAGCTCACATTAATGCCTCGAATCAATACAAAAGTTTAAATTTAATTAAGATGAACTATTGATATCACTTTGATTTCTCCTTTGGGCGAAACCTAAGCATATCTAGTGTTCACTCTTTAGGTGAGATCTTTTATCACCTATGTAGGTCTAATATAATTTATGCTACTTAGACAGTAAGTCATGTTACCTTTGGGTATCCAATTCTACACCACTAAGTTGCATAAATTACACTACCCTACCCCGGTTCCTAATTATTTGAAAGAGACTTTCCTTTGGGCCAGTCTCAATCTCCTAACTAGAACCGTCATCGAGAGTATTATTGTCTTTAATGTCACCTACATTGACAAGTCTTTTATGTAGTTGTATATTCATAAGGTTTACTAACATAGGTCACTTTGGCAACTACTAAATCAATAAGCCTTATGAATACAAAACTAACCAATAATATTCTCTAATCTTTTATTTGAGTAATACTATAATACTCCAATTCTATTACTTGACCAACATCAATCAATATTAACACAACAACTTAAATGTGTAACATACTTTAATGATTGATTATAAACAACCATTAGTCGACTACAAGGAAAGACTAGTCGACTTGGGTCAAGTCAAGTCGACTATACATTTAGGTCTAGTCGATTAGGGCAAGGAAAAGTTAGTCGACTATACCCATATAATTAGTCGACTACAAATTTTATCAGTCGACTTCACATATTATTAGTCGACTCCTATTGGAAGGCAAACTCTCGGTTAAATGTTAGTCGACTTGGCAAAATGGTTAGTCGACTATACACTTTACTAGTCGACTAATCAAAAATACAAGTCGACTCCTGTTAGAAACAGAGAGTTCTCAACTTTTGGGAAAAAGACTTAGTCGACTATTACATATGACTAGTCGACTAATAGTCGACGAAACAGTTATCAAATGGCAGTTCCTCTTCCGACGACTTAATCCAAAATTAGGGAAAATTAGGGTTTCTTAATCCTGAATTTTGATCCCTATTAATTGCATAATTAGAGGAATATGAACATAATATTAGGGTTATGTAATCCTCTATTAATTCCACAATTAAAAGATCAAAAATTTTATTTTTATGAATTGTTAATCAAAAACCTTAATTTCCCATAATCCATAATCCAAGATGTATTGATTCTAAAACACAGGCTCTGATACCAAATGTAAGAGATTTGTATAAACTTTATGCGGATAAATTGCCATGGATCTAGAATCAATCATCTTAAGAAATCAAATACATAATTAAATCAATACTAAATCATCATACCTGAAATCATTGATGAACTGAAGGAAGTAGATGGATGAAGACTTTGATCCTTCTCTTTAATCCTGCAAGAAACCCTAATGCAGACCCTTCTTCTCTCTATCTCCTTTTCCTTTCACAACCTTGCAAAATATGATGGATTCTCTTATTGCTCACAAATAATGAGCCTAACTTATATTCTTTTCAGGAGGAGAGAAGAGGGTCCAACATTTACTAAAATAACCCTTGAGATAAAACCACCCATCATGGTTCCTTTATACCTCATGTGATTATTAACATATATATAAATGTAACTTTAATATGGGTATCTTTAATATCAGTTAACTTTAATTAGGAATCCAATTAATTAACCAAGGTTAGTGGGCCACCTTAATGTGAGACTAACAAAAGAAACCATGCAGAGTGTATCAAAAACATTTAGAGGGAAGATGATGTTGATGATACCTCAGAAAGTTCTACAATGATGGGATGCAAAGAGGAAGGTATCGTAACATTTAGAATATACCATATTACGATTATCAAAGGCTGTCAAGAAGAACCTTTTTACAGGATGGCTGTTGGGCAGGGGATGACATCCCGAGCACACTGAGCAGGAATTGCCTCTCCTATACAATGCAAAGGAGGCAACTGTTAGCTTCTCGAAATTTGAAATTTGAATATATGTATATCACTTGAATTTCCAAATCAATTTTATAAGAACATGAATGAAAATGCTTACACTATTGGGGTATATACAATATAGTAGTAAGCAGCGCTCTACGCCAAAAGGTTCAAAACTCAATTTTGGACCCTTCTTTTATTAAAAGTTTACCAGCTACAATACTGTGTTTCGTTTCAAGTTTCAGTTTTGGTTTCAGTATATGTAGATGTGTTTGCGTCTTTAATTTTGCATATACAATTTGCAAAATAACATATTATGAACATGTAGCTTAAGTGGCTCATAAATCAAGAGAAGTGAACTTCTAATACTTAATTAGTTAACCCAAAAAATAATCTAAATTAATACGAAAGCCATCAATTTAAAGTAAAAGTTAAAATTAAATAAAAATTATCTAATCTAATCATGATAAATTATGATATACCAATTGAGATAGTTGTAGAAGTTGGAGATAAAATAATTTATTGAAAACATTAACACTCAACATCTTTCTCTTTATGTTTTGAATTTTTATAGGTTTTGGTATGTTTAATCTGAAACTTTCTAAAATTCTTGGAAAGTTACCTAAACTGACCGAAGTTAAATTTGTATTTTCTGGCATTCACCAAAGAAAAAAAGTGGTGATCGAGACAAGACAGGCAAAACCCCATACCTTGCTTTAGACCAAGCTATTTTACAAAAATATTCACGGCATAACTTTCGCGTTAAAATGGAGTCAGTTGGGAAGCAAAGCTCCAAGCTGAGAAGGCTTTGCTTAAGATGGACAAAATTCTACAAAGTGGTTGTAAACCTAACATCAACACTCCTATTTTTGGTGGCAATTGCTAGCCAAGGAAATAATAGAAAAAATGGAGTCTGGCATACTAAATGGTCAAGTCCAAAGTTACTCAAACACTAAGTGAATGGATAAATAGCACTGTTTAGTTAGCATCCCATATTCACCTTCAGCTTGCAAAAGTATATCGTGGAGGTTTGACCAATATAAATTTGTGGCACTAGACTGCAGCATCACAGGGATGGTAGTAATTAATTTCCTTCCTTTTCCTTCTTATTGATTGGCTCCTACTCTTCTCTTTTTCAATGATACAATCTTCTCTCCTGTTCTGGTACACACTCGATTGTCCAGCAACCAAACTATCTACCTTACCTTGCAACAAATATTATTCTATCTTGTTAAGAATTCAAATAAGCTAATAGAACAGTTTGTGGTCTTGGTAGCAAAAGAATTAAGTTGAAACTAAAGTTCATTGCGAAACTATTTTGACCGTATTGCGAAGGGTTTAATTTTAGCACAAATTTTCCATTTTGTTGCGAATTAAAGTTGGGTCTACATAGCACTTGTTCGGAAAGGTGTAAGGAAACCATAGCCTGTATGCATATACAAAAAGATCTAGGAGGAAACTCTATCCCCTGCCCCTTACACACAAAAATGCGTGGTAGCACAGACACTTCTTTCATATACAAAAAGCATGGTACCCGGAGCTTTTTCCATTTACCCTAAAGGAGTTATTCAGAGGTGAGTGAAGGGGCACAGAAAAATGCTCATTTCTTTCATTCATATTGGATGTATCATTAGGTTGTGCCAAGTCAAATCTTTTTTTGTATGTTGCAGCAGAAAATGGATCCCTCACCCGCACTTTCCAAAATGATGAATACGAAGTCCGGGAGGCTGCAGGTACTATTGATCCTCTGACTCTCAATCGGGTTGCCTTACCGGCTTGCCTCTTCCCTAATCTTCGACTCGGTACCTAATGCCTTTGGCTTTGATTACCTACTGGATGCGCCGGGGAGGTTACCACCAAAGGCAAGGGAGGACAAAGAGAGGGTAAGAGCCCGAACTCAATGCATTATCGCCACTGAATCACTGACCCGTACTTCACCAGCATGAATTCGCATGCGTCTTTCCCTTTCCGAAGAATATGTGAGAGACTAGCTTGCACAGCTTGTCCGAGTCAGTAGCTTTAGTAGTAAGAGGATCTCTTGTCTTTAGTCAAGTAAGCCCTGACATAGATGAGTCCAAAAGGCAGCAAGTAAGGGCTGGTAGTTTTCACGGTCTTAATTCGATGTTGGAGTTGTTTCCGATCGATAGCTTGAACCTCTTTCGTCATGTAAGAAAATAAATTTAGTTGTTCCAACACCCGTGTTAGACACCGACATTACCTTGGACACTTCTCCAACACTTCTTAAATATTGTTAATTAGATACTATAATTTTTAAGTTTACAATACTTTTTGTAACTTCGTCGAATGTCTTATATTTCTCATACACTTCTTTCTTCTCGTTAAATGTTTGATATATTTATTTAACTTCATGTAAAAATCAAAGACCAAAGGAAAAAAATGTGTCAAAATATTGATTGACATGTGTGATAGATTTAGATATTTTCCAATAATATAGGAAGTATAATACATTGAGCTATGCTATATAACATCCAAGAGCATATGTTATGTATGTACGTATGCGCGCGCGCGCACGCACATCCTCTTATCATGTATACATATACTATATATATTCTAGTGTCACATTGTCCTTTTTAACAAATTGTCGTGTCGCATGTCCATGTCTATATCGTACCCGTGTCCGTGTCCATGCTTCTTAAATGTGCACAAAGGAAAAAAAAAGGTAGAGACGTGTCGGGAGAAAAGAAATTTACTGCCCAAAACATGTGCACTCACATGGCATCAGATGAACAGGGGGAAAAAAAAAACAAACAAAAATGGAAGACCAGCTAAAAAATAAATTGACTCCAAGAATGATCATGCAATTTTAACAATAAAAAAAAATAACATTTGATTTCAATTACTTACACTTGCTGAAAATTTTGGGCTGGGAATTCCTTCTGTAAGGGATTTGAAAGTAGTTATTGTTTGGTGTGGGGAGTCAAATGCTGAACTTGGTACAGGGCAAATGTTTCCAGCAATCTCTTTTTCTTCTTCTGAAGAGGACAAGGCTCCTAGTGCAAAATAAACAGATGTTTTATATGATATCCCTGTGACAACCTTAATTATACAAATTGAAAGTAAGGGAAAATATTTGACTTCAAATTTGAAATGAAAGGATAAATATATAATTGCAGCTTCTGTCATACACAGGTTACCTTTAGAAGTGCATGTGCTTGGGCCCAACTCATCTTCTTGATAACTGATCACAGCATTCTGATTTGACATTGCATCAGTCTGATTATTATCATTTGCATGAACCTGAAACACTTGAATTGATCCCGTACTGTGCTTAATACCTTCCTGAGACCTCTCTTGCAAGCCAAGTTGCCTGCTATATGGACACACCATTCATTTCATGCCATATTTTTAACCAAAACTGTCTGAATTATGAACTATGGATACAAATTTGATGCATTCTTATTACCTCCATGACAGTTGCTCTCCTGTACTGCTGCTTTTTAAATCATCTATTAAGTCCTTGAAGTCATCTAGGAGAAAATCCATGTCACAAGTCCTTGCAGAAATGCCTTCTCCATTCTGGATTAAGTAATCCTGGAGTTCCTGAATAATTAAATCAAACAACACTATATGATTTTGAGACACTCTAATACACCACTACCTTCCTATTCAGTTATAAAGATGAATTTCAATTTTGAGATTGCTTGTCCTTGTCGCACCTTCCAGGCATCCTCCAGACTCTGGTTGGTATTTTCCGAATTAACTTTCAATGCAAGGGAGCTGAGCAATTCTGCTTGTTGCAATAATGCAGTTAGTTTTGGATCATTCCCCCTGAGAAACCTGCCCTCTGTCTTATTGTTTGATCCTGTGCTCGCTTCATATTGGAAGATATTTCAATAACTAGAAAGCACTCTGCTTTGGAGTATGAACTAATGGGGAAAAAAAACAGAAGAGCCCTAATATGAACTAATGCAAATCCATACCATGATATACTGCTGGTTTAGCGTTGTTATCACAATAATACTGACAAGGTAATCCACCAACATTATTAAGGTTATGCGAAAGCACAGAAAGAGGAGACCTTAACTGCACTTCCCCCATTACGGCTCGCATAGACAATTTCTCATTTGGGTTGTCATTTTCTGTATGATCTAACATCTGGTACCTACCTTGCAGAGGGAAAATAGACCAATTAGTATATCAACATGAAAAGTGAAATCACCATCATGAAAATCTGTTAAAATACTGTTTATGCTCCTGATGTTAGAGAAAAGTCCTCTATACCTGATCTGTTTCATAGGCACTGATGATTCTGCTCCTCCAGCTGTAAGGGACTCATTGTGAATTATGACCCTTTTCTTATTTGGGTTAACCCATGAGCCATTGTTCTCCTTTGTTAACGCATTCTTTGCCAGTTTCTTGCAAAGGGTAGAGAAGCGATTCTTCACAGCATTATCTGTTCTGCATGAATGAAAAGGCATGTATCTCAATTCCAATCTTGTTAGAGCAGAAAGAGGAAGGGATAACACAAAGGTAATTTTGAAGCGTAGTAACTGTAGGAAATAAAAGAGATTTAATGCGGAATAATAGCCATGGATCAAGAATCATATACATCTCAAGGGAATTAAATTCATGTAAATAACTTAATACATGATACATACCTGAAGCCATTGTTTGAGATGAAGGTTGAAGATCCTTGTGATGAATGGAAGAAGAAGACTTTGATTTGATCCTGCAAACCCTAATGCAAAAAGGACCGCTTTTCTCTGTCTCCTTGTCCTTTCACAAAACCCTTCTTTTCTTTTCTGATGGAATACCCAAAAATTGAGCGTATGTTTTATCTTTCTTTGCAGGAGGAGAAAAGTGGGTCGCACATTTGCAAATAAGTCCCCTTGAAATAAACCTTTCCATCATGGTACCCTTTATATTTCAAGAGACTATATAACTATATAAATGTGACTATAATATGGGCATCCTTAATATCAGTTAACTTTAATAGGAATCCAATGCAAATAACCAAGGTTAAGTAGGCCACCTTCATATGAGATTAACATTCTCCCACTTGGACCACTAACCGATTAGGTTAAAAACTTTAGAAAACAAAATAAAAGAAAAGACTCATTTTTAAACATTTTGACTCCATTGGATTCCATACTGAAAAACCTTGACACGTGCACGAATTTTAAAAACAACAACTGATAAGCCCAAATATAAAAAAAATGTAATACTGCAATTAGTTTGGACTACCAATGCGAGTCATAGCGGTTATACAACATCCACGTCATACTCCCTTCTATGTACCACAACATTGATAACCCTTACTAATTGAGTCCATAACCAAAATGACCCCTGTAATTGTCTTGTAAAGACATTTCCTGTTTAACAAACATCCATACATAATATGTGCACACATAATTGGATAACAGGAAACACAGAAACAGAACTTTTATTTGTACAATAATGTCAATTACATAAGTACCAAAATACACATTTACAGATTGCCCAAAAGACCCATTCTTACAACATGTTCCTTGAATGTCTTTGGAGGCAATCCCTTTGTCATTGGATCAGCAACCATTAAAGTGGTACTTAAACTTACAATTGACACTTTCTGTTTCTGAACTCTTTCTCTAACCACCAAGTACTTAAGTTTTATATGTCTAGAACCATTAGAGTACTTACCATTCTTAGAGAAGAATACGGCTGCTGTATTGTCACAATATATCGTCAGCGGCCTGGCAATAGAGTCAACTACACCAAGTGCTGAGATAAAATTCCTTAGCCATAATGCATGATTTGTGGCCTCAAAACAAGCTATGAACTCAGCCTCCATCGTGGATGAAGCAATAATGGACTGCTTCACACTCTTCCACGAGATTGCCCCACCTGCTAGTAAGAAAATAAATCCTGAGGTAGACTTCCTGCTATCTGGGCAACCACCAAAATCTGAGTCTGAATAGCCGATCACCTCCAACTGATCTGATCTCCTGTATGTGAGCATATAGTCCTTTGTCCCTTGAAGATACCGCATAACCTTCTTAGCCAACTTCCAGTGCTCCATTCCTGGATTGCTTTGGTATCTTCCCAACATCCCAACAGCAAAGCTGATATCTGGCCTGGTACAAGTGCTTGCATACATCAAGCTCCCAACAGCTGATGCATACGGAACTTTCTGCATTTGACCCTTTTCTAAGTCATTTCTGGGACACTGGCTACCACTTAATCTGTCACCCTTCTGAATGGGTGCAGGACTGACTGAACACATTTTCATATGAAATCTTTCCAAGACTCGATTGATATACCCTTTCTGAGACAATCTTAGCAATCCTTGAGATCTATCCCTGAAGATCTCTATGCCAATAACATAATTTGCCTCACCCATATCAACCATCTGAAAATTCTTGGTAAGATAGCTTTTAGTTTCATACAGCAAACCAAGATCACTACTGGCTAACAAGATGTCATCTACATACAGAACCAGAAAAATAAACTTGCTCCCACTGATCTTTAGATATATACACTGATCAACAGTGTTTTCTGTAAATCCAAAAGAGGTAATGGTATCGTTAAACTTTATATACCATTGCCTGGAAGCTTGTTTAAGTCCATATATAGATTTCTTTAATTTGCAAGCTAAGTGTTCTTATTCTTTAATTGCGAACCCTTCAGGTTGCTCCATGTAGATATCCTCATCCAAATTTCCATTTAGAAAAGCAGTTTTCACATCCATTTGATGTAACTCCAAATCATGATGAGCTACAAGTGCCATAATGATTCTAAGAGAATCCTTCTTTGATACTGGAGAGAAGGTCTCTGTATAGTCAATGCCTTCTTTCTGAGTGAAACCTTTGGCCACAAGTCTAGCCTTATATCATTCGATATTGCCTTTAGAGTCGCACTTGGTCTTAAAGACCCATTTACACCCGACTTTCTTACAGTTATAAGGCAATTCAACGAGATCCCAGACTTGATTTTGGTCCATAGATTTTAACTCATCTTTCATAGCATCAACCCATTTACTAGAATCATTGCATTCTATGGCTTGTGAAAATGAAACTGGATCTTTATTTATCCCAATATCATAGTCAGATTCCTGTAGATATACCACATAATCATCTGAAATGGCAGATCTTCTTTCCCTTTGAGATCTTCTCAAAGCTGCCGGTTGTGGTGGTTCTACAATATTTTCAATGGGAATATCTTCATGGAGTGGTGAACCAACATTAACTTGTTGTTCTGGAATCTCAACTTGATGATCAAGCTGAGGGACAACAATCTCTCTTGAAAGAAAGGGTATTGGGATATTTACCCTTACCACTTCAAGATCTACCTTTCTTGGTTCAGCACTCCCACTAATTTTACCATTTTTCAGGAATCTGGCATTACCAGTTTCAACTATTCTTGTACTATGGTTAGGACAATAAAATTTGTATCCCTTAGACTTATCTGGATAACCAATGAAATACCCAGATATTATTTTTAAGTCTAATTTCTTTTCTTGTGGATTATATATTCTAGCCTCTGCTGGACAACCCCAAACATGTAAATGTCTTAAACTAGGTTTCCTACCAGTCCACAACTCGAAAGGCGTTGTTGGGACAGCCTTACTAGGAACCCTGTTCAAGATATACATAGCAGTCTTTAAGGCTTCATTCCACAATGAATTGGGTACATTAGAGAAGCTCATCATGCTCCTAATCATATCCATAAGTGTTCGGTTCCGCCTTTCAGCAACACCGTTCTGCTGAGGCGTACCTGGCATTGTGTATTGAGCACAAATGCCATGCTTTTCTAGAAATTTGGCAAATGGGCCAGGATGTTGTCCTGACTCATCATATCTACCATAAAATTCACCACCTCGATCTGATCTTATGATTTTAACCTTTCTATCTAATTGTCTCTCGACTTCTGTAATGAACACCTCTAGGATGTCAACAGCCTGAGACTTTTCATTAATTAGATACACATAACCATAACGTGACAGATCATCTATAAAGGTAATGAAATCTCTCTCCAATAAAACATGGAATGGAGAGTGGTCCGCAAATATCTGTATGAATTATTTCCAGGAGTTCTTTACTTCTTGTGGCACATTTCTTAGTGTGTTTGGTTTGCTTTCCTTTTATGCAATCCACACACACATCAAAATCAGTGAAGTCTAGGTTATCCAAAATCCCAGTCTTCACTAATCTTATAATTCTATCCCTGGAGATATGCCCCAGTCGTCTATGCCACAAGATTGAGGATTTTTCATTTATTAAGCCACGTTTTATACCAACATTCGAATGCAGAGATAATAAGATTGTGCAAACTCATCATTCAATGAAATTTTATATAAACCATCACATAAAATTCCATGTCCAACCGGAATTGAATCATACAATAAAGAGAGTTTTCCACAACTAAACAAAACAGAATATCCAAAACATCTAATTTGGATAATGACATTAAGTTTCTTGAAATCGAAGGTACATAAAAAGTATCCTCAAGATCCATCTGATGTCCCGTCTCTAAGATTAGTTGATAAATGCCAACATATTCGACCTCCACTTTGAGACGGTTCCCCATAAAGACGAATCTCTCACTTTCCTTCGGTTTCCTGGTTGTAAGGAATCCCTGCATTGAATTAGTTATATGAGTTGTGGCTCCAGAGTCTATCCACCAAGTATTAGAAGGAACTTCAGCAAGATTTGATTCATAACATATGTAACGCCCCGATCCCGCAGGTACGGGGACGTTATGGCGACGTACATACGCGAGGTGAAAACAACCTCACGCGTACGTTAAGCCTCAGTACAAAACATATCCTCCATATAGACATGGGTCCCAGCATGAAATAAGTACAAGAATACCTGCAGAAATAGGTCAGCGATCATAACAGATAAAAAAAATAGGGACAAATAAGATAACAGAAATAAATGCCCAAGATACCTATGAATAGGACAGATGAGGAATCTCCTATGTCACGCCAAGGCACTCTCTGCTACTCCGAGAACTCGGATCTCCAATCTGGGCACGCAAACCCAGGGTCGTCAGAAAGCGACCTAGTGAGTGGTAAAATGAAGGAGGCAGTAATATATACATAATAATACAAGCACGATACTAATATATATACGTGATGGAGTATACCATATAATAAGTAGTAGGATTATATCAACATGTATAGGAACATGTAACAGGTCATCTTTTACTACCATTATTACCTAACCGGTTATCATCAGGTCATGTCTCTAATCGTATCCAGTTTATAGAATATATAGTGTTATCTAGTGGTGACGAGTGTACATGCTAGAGGTGCTGTGATAGCAGTGAACATGCAGAATGGCATGTGCTACCTAACCAGTATACGGTGTGGTGCATAGACAGTAGTGATGTATGCAAAGTATATATAAAATAGAATATATGCACATATGCATGAATAGTATGCTACTACAGAAAGTGTAACATGTATCGGGTAAAGTAACAAATAGACATGTAACATGATACCGGATAAATGATCAGGTACCATAAGAAGTACAACTATACAATAGGAAGCATGTATCATGCAAGGAACTGTAACACCCCATTCCCAGTATACGTGCACAGTTACGTATCCTGATTTTTGGTGCATTTTATTCTTATTATTTTATTTATTTTATTTTATTTTCTGCTATTTAAATACTTACTCATATAGCTGTACTGCATGATTTGATCTGTTTGGTATTCAGATTTGACTAATTTTAGTTTCAAATATTATTTTTTAATATTCTAAATTTTTCATGATTTTCTGGAATTTTTCGGAATTAAATTGTAGAACTTCAAAACCGGTGTCGACCAGTATCACTGGTTGATTCCAGGAATTTTAATTTACAATTGAAATCAAATTTCTGGATTCTGCTTTCACATTCCTTCTTAGAATTATGTTTTCTTCCTTTGGGCATTTTCTGAGAATTTTCAGATTTTATCAAAAATCCAGCTTACCAGGTGTAGACACCGATCCCAATATATTCCAGGATTTTTATTTTGAAAATGAGATAGAATTTATGGAAAACCGATTTCACCAAAAGTCATTTCATAATATTTATGATTTTTGTGAATTTTTGGATAGCTTTCCGGGATACTTCAATTTTTGGTCATTCCTGGAGTTTTCGGTGTTTTCCCAGATACCGAGAATTTATCCAAATTTCCACTTATCTCTTTTTTCATTTTTCTCTCTCCTTCCTCAAACGCGAGCTTCACCAGCTGGGTTCATCATTAATGCAGCCACCCTCTCCATGCTGCATTAAATGCTTATGGGCTGACTCAACTCAAGTCCAAATCACCCATGCCTTGTCCTTTTCTTTTGAAACGCAGCCTCCTTGCGTTTTCCTCTGGACGCAGCCTTGAGCTCCCACGTTTGGCTCTTTAAATGGCCTAAACGCAGCCTTGGGACTTTGCAAACGCAGCACTCATTGGAGGGAAAGTGATGATGGCTTGTTATTATATTATTTTCCCCTTCTATATATATGCACTCCCATCTTCTCTCTCATTATTTTCCTTCATCCTTTTTGTTCCTGCAAGCTCCAACAGCAAGCTCACCACCACCAAGCCCCTTTGGCCGGCCATCACAACTACTCACCATCTCCATTTTTCCATCACCAATTCCTCCACCTTCTTCTCCTCCATCTCCTTCACCATTTCCAAACAACTAACTCCATCTTCTTCAACCTCTTTCACCAAGAGACACCAAAAGAACCCATCACCTCCACAAAACTTCATCACCATCTCCACCACCACCTGCACCACCGTAGCCTCCACCAAGCATACCACCTTCACCTCCTCGTCGACCTCTTTCTAACGGACTATACATTCGTCCCCCGCAACAACGTTTGCAAAATCCCGATTTGGCGTGGTGAACTAGACTTGCACCTCCATCTTCTCCAAACTACCACAACCTCTTTCCTTCACTTGTGAGGACCGGCCACTCCTCTTGGATTGGGGCCGAGCTTCTCTGCGTCGAACGCATCACAGGATCAGTTTTAGGCGAGTAATTCTACTCGCCAAGACTTGGATATTATTTCATATTTGTTAAGAAAACGCACCAGTTTGCTGAAAACGCACCAGTTTCCTAAAAACGCACCAGTTTCCTAAAAACGCACCAGTTTGCTGAAAACGCACCAGTTTCCTAAAAACGCACCAGTTTGCAGAAAACGCACCAGTTTGCTGAAAACGCACCAGTTTGCTGAAAACGCACCAGTTTCCTAAAAACGCACCAGTTTGCTGAAAACGCACCAGTTTCCTAAAAACGCACCAGTTTGCAGAAAACGCACCAGTTTGCTGAAAACGCACCAGTTTGCTGAAAACGCACCAGTTTCCTAAAAACGCACCAGTTTCCTAAAAACGCACCAGTTTGCTGAAAACGCACCAGTTTGCTGAAAACGCACCAGTTTCCTAAAAACGCACCAGTTTCCTGAAAACGCACCAGTTTCCTGAAAACGCACCACTTTCCTGAAAACGCACCACTTTTCTGAAAACGCACCACTTTCTTGAAACGTGCCACTTTATGAGACGCGACCCAACCGAACGCAGCCTTCTTAAGTCGATTTGACCCTTTACTATAGTCGACTAACTCCTTCTCTAAGTCGACTAATTTCTCTCCCTAGTCGACTAATCTTGATTAATTGTTATGGTTAATTACTTCTTTGATTATGAACATTATCTTTGGGTCATTTATTATATTGCTATTTGCAAGACTTGTCACTTGATGAATATCACCTCTTATCATGCTATCTATTAACATAAGGCATGATACACTTGACCTTCATAATTATCACGATAACGGGAATGATGACCTGGCATCTTGATAGAACAACTGTACTCCTGATACACATGTGATACATTATGGTACGAACTAGTACTCCTAATATACCTGTACTCCTGACATGTTCCTGCTCATTCCCGAAATCTGATAATTATTTAATATACCATAAAATAAGACAACTTGCATTGGGTCGGGGGAAACATGCGGCTATCAATATGTGTTCGTGTTTACAGTGGCATTAGGTATGTTGTGCAACTAAATTTCCGGTCTGACCTGTGGGCCTCCAGGCGACCGAGGGGAGTGCTGGCTCCCTCCTTCCTGGTACCATCATGATAAGGGCATACAATAAGTCCCTCCTGTTAGCCTAGCGGCAGGTTCCGTCCACCAAGCAACGGAACATCCTGGGCCGTGGTCCCGGGTATGCACGGGACCCACTGTAAACATAGTTCGTTGATACCCCCGCTGGTTTCCAATAACAACCTTGCTTTACTCAGATATGGATCTATGTGTGCTGGGACGCTAGTTCACATAGCTAGATATCAGGGTAAGACGAGTAATAATAATAATAATAAAAGACGCTAATTGTGGGTGTTGTATGCGCTTGGATTACGGTGACATGAGATAAAGGTATATAGATGAGGGTTTCCTTGTTTGGATTATTCCCTCGAAGTACTAGTCTCATGAGGTCGTAACTTGAGCTTATACAATGCCTTTCGTTTATAACATGTCGTACTTCTTTTACTTGCTGGATGATTTTTCTTGATATTGTACCAACTCTCATATTCTTATTCTTATGCCACTCGGCTGTAACATGATCACTTGTTTGGGAGGTCCTGACTCCCTTGAATTTGTATGTTCAGGTTCCGAACCTTGGATCGAGGTGGAGCCTTCTGTGGAAGATCAAGCTTACCTTGCCGAGCAAGTTGACTAGTCTCGGTTTCTGTTGTACCTGACCTTCCTTTTGAGCTCGCGGGATTCCCTTTCAACTCGTGAGCATATTGTAATTATATTGTAAATCGTACTTTTGTGCTTGGCTGTGATATATGATGCATGTGATATGTAAGAGTATGTCACAACTTGTGATAACCTTGTACAATTGTATTTCTTGTGTTGGCATATGAATGGGCGCTACGCTTGTCGTACTCTGGTCCTTGCTTGTACTGATGCTTAACGTATATACGTGAGGGTATTTCCGACCTGCGTATGTACGTCGCAGTGACGTCCCCGTACCCGCAGGACCGGGGCGTTACAGGTTGGTATCAGAGCCTAGGCTCTCACACCTATAGTACAATCAAGCAGCAAATTAATGTAATTTGCCATTGCCAACTACAATGTACAAGTTATCTTGTCCTTCTTGATTCCTTTCCTTGTGTCCTAAAATCCTTCCATCTTTCCAGTTTCCAGTCTCCTTTTTACCAACATAAGTATGGATAGAAGGACGGGTCGTAGCAACTCCGGGCAAACATCAAATGGACCCATGGGAGAGAATGTTGAGATTCTGAGGGTTATCCAGACTATGATGGAAAATCAGCAACAGCAGACGGAACTCCTTCGGCAAGAGTTAGTAACTCCCAAGGAACAAAGGCCGGGGAATGTATCAGACTTCAGGCGGTTGCAACCGGCGATATTCACGGGAGAAGAGAAACCACTAGATGCTGAGCAATGGCTGATTGACACCACAGATCTGTTGAACGCAGCCCGGGTCCCAAAAGAAAATCAAGTGGAGGTCGCCAAGATTCAACTAAAGGATGTAGCCAGGACCTGGTGGCTAGCTGAAGAGGCAAGACTGGAGAAACCTGTCACTTGGGACCAGTTTTCTCAAAGCTTCTATAGTAGATTTTTCCCTGCCACCGCTCAGAAAGAAATGGAAGAACAGTTCATCCGACTTCAGCAGTGGAACCGGTCTGTGGATGAGTATGCCGCTGAGTTCTTGAGGCTGAGCCGCTTCGCTCCATATATGGTGGCTGATGAAGAAAAGCGGGCGAGTAGATTCCAACAGGGTTTGCGAATGGACATTCAAATTCTCTTGATGCCCCAGCAGCTGAAAACGTATTCCCAAGTCCTCACCATAGCTCGAGAGGTGGAGCGAGGTCTGGAGAAAGGGAAATCTAACATGATAAGGAACCAGGCCATGAAGAGGCCATTTCCACCAGCAGGGAGAGGAGGTCCATACAGAGCAGCGAGGGTTCCGCCAATGAGACGACCATTTCGGCGAGCCCCCTTTCAGACAACCCAACCATTTCCCGTTTGTAACCATTGCCAGAAACCGGGTCACACTCAACAGAATTGCCGTAGGGCAAATGGGTTATGCCTGGCATGTGGTTCCCGTGATCATTCAGTAGAAGTCTGCCCCCACAAAAGAATGGGAATGGTCAACCCAGCATTACCAGCACTTCCAGGGCCAGATGGACAGAGGAACCAAGGACCAATGGTTAGGAGGGCTCTTCCCCCTCCCCCACTACAAGCTATCCGCCCAGTCCAGAGGGGAGTTAGAAATGCAGCAGGTCGTGGAAGAGGACGAGCCTACAACTTGACAGCGGAAGAGGCCCAAACTTCTGGAGAAGTGGTAGCAGGTAAGATTATGGTGCACTCTAAACCTGTCTTAGCCCTCTTTGATTCTGGCGCTTCTCATTGTTACATATCAGATAGTTTCATTGCTTTGAACTCTATACCTGTTGAATGTTTAGACCACCAGTGGGAGATTAGTACCGGTAACGGAGTAGTCATCTCTAATAGAGTTTGTGTAGACTGTCCGGTGGGACTGTGTGGCAGAACATTAACAGTGGATATGCTCGTACTAGATACTAAAGGGTACGACGTAATCTTAGGCATGACTTGGATCAGTAAATACCATGCGGTCATTGATTGCCGAAGCAAGAAAGTTATTTTCAGAATACCGCTTCAGCCTGAGTTCCAATTTGAAGGAGAACGCAAACCTGCCAAAGGAAAAGCACAGATGACTGCTGGTGAGATCCAGGAGAAGAGAGTGCCAGTTTGGAATGAGTTTCCAGAAGTATTTAAGGAGATCTCAGGACTTCCACCTGATAGGGTAATTGAGTTCTCTATTGATAGCCTTCCAGGTACAGTTCCGATATCCAAAGCTCCATATAGAATGGCACCCACAGAGTTGGAGATTTTAAAGAAACAGCTACAAGAATACTCTGACAAAGGATTGATTAGACCGAGTGCTTCACCATGGGGAGCTCCAGTGCTATTGGCCAACAAGAAAGACGGTGGTAAGCGGTTGTGTATAGACTACAGAGAGTTAAACAAAGTTACCATCAAGAATAAGTACCCCTTACCAAGAATTGATGATCTGTTTGATCAGCTTCATGGAGCTCGTGTATTTTCAAAGTTGGATTTGCAATCAGGTTATCATCAGCTAAAGGTAAAGAAAGAAGATGTTCCCAAGACAGCATTCAGGACCCGTTATGGCCATTATGAGTTTCTAGTTATGCCCTTCGGAGTCACCAATGCCCCTGCAATTTTCATGGATTTGATGAACACAGTGTTCTCATCATATTTGGATCAGTTTGTAGTTGTTTTCATAGATGACATCTTGATCTATTCGAAGAACGACAGAGAGCATGCAGACCACTTGAGAATAGTGTTACAGACTCTCCAACAGGAACAACTTCATGCTAAGCAAAGCAAGTGTGAATTCTGGTTAAATAGTGTGGCCTTCCTTGGACACATAATTTCAGAAGAAGGAATTTCAGTAGACCCCAGTAAAATTCAGGCAGTGAAGGACTGGCCTATTCCAAGGACAGTAACAGAAATTAAGAGTTTTATTGGTTGGCCGGATATTACAGGCGCTTTGTCCAAGATTTTTCTAAGATTGCAGCCCCGTTAACGAAGCTCACCCGAAAAGGAGAAAAATATATATGGACCGAGGAATGTGCTGCAGCATTTGAACAATTAAAGGAAAGACTCATTACAGCTCCAGTTTTGAGGACTCCCTCAGGAAGAGGAGGGATGGTTATATACAGTGATGCATCCGGGAAAGGCCTAGGATGTGTATTAATGCAGCATGGTCATGTCATAGCTTATGCATCTAGGCAATTGAAACCACATGAGAGGAATTACCCAACCCATGACTTAGAACTGGCGGCGGTAATATTTGCATTGAAGATCTGGAGACATTATCTTCTGGGAGACAAGGTGCTAATCTACACTGATCACAAGAGTCTAAAGTATATTTTCACGCAGAAAGAATTAAACATGAGACAGAGACGGTGGCTTGAATTAATGGCGGATTATGATATAGATTTACAGTATCATCCAGGCAGAGTCAATACAGTACCAGATGCATTGAGCAGGAAGCCAGAAAATAAAATGCTAGTACAACTTACGCAACAGAAGGAGTTGATTCAGGATATCATAAAATTGGACTTAATGATAGTACAAGGAATTGGTAAAACAGGACAGTTGATGACCTTTCAGATTCAATCAACCCTGATGGATGAGATTAAAGAAGCTCAAAAAGAAGACCCCAGATTACAGAAATTCAGAGCTCAGATAGAAGCTGGATTGAGAACTGACCTCCGTATACATTCGGATAATGCCTTATATTTTGGTAATAGAATTTGTGTCCCCCAAGGAGAAGTTCGACAGAAAATTTTGGCAGAGGCACATAGTTCAGCCTATTCCATACACCCGGGAGGAAATAAAATGTATCAAGACTTGAAACAGAAGTTCTGGTGGAATGCCATGAAAAGGGAGATAGCCCAACATGTGGCCAAGTGCTTAGTTTGCCAGCAGGTAAAGATAGAACACCAGAGAACAGCTGGACTTCTTCAGCCCTTACCAATACCCGAATGGAAGTGGGAACATATCACCATGGATTTTGTCACAGCACTACCCCGCAGTCCTAAGGGTAACAATGCAGTATGGGTGATCGTTGACCGCCTCACAAAAGCAGCTCACTTTCTACCTTTCAGAGTAGGTCAGTCAACAGAAATTCTTGCAGAAAAATATATGAAAGAAATTGTTCGTCTACATGGAGTTCCAGTTAGTATCGTGTCAGATAGAGACACGAGATTCCGATTACATTTTTGGGAAAGTCTCCAAGAAAATTTAGGAACTCGTCTGAAATTCAGTACTTCATATCACCCCCAGACAGACGGACAATCTGAACGGACTATCCAGATCCTTGAAGATATGTTACGAGCCTGCATGATAGAATTTAGAGGGTCATGGGAAGACTATCTTCATTTGGTAGAATTCTCTTATAATAACAGCTATCAGGCTAGTATCAAAATGGCCCCATTTGAGGCATTGTATGGCAGGAAATGCAGGTCACCGATATGTTGGGATGAAGTCGGCGAAAGAAGACTTATGGGACCAGACATTCTAGTTCAGACAACAAGCAAGGTCCGAGTTATCAGAGATCACCTCCGGGCAGCACAGAGCCGACAAAAGAGTTGGGCAGACACAAACAGAAGGCCATTGGAATTCAGAACCGTGAGCATGTATTTTTAAAGATATCACCCACCAAAGGGGTAATCCGGTTCGGTACTCGTGGAAAACTTAGTCCGAGATACATCGGCCCATTCGAAATTTT
Source organism: Agave tequilana (assembly GCA_038442645.1). NCBI lineage: Eukaryota > Viridiplantae > Streptophyta > Magnoliopsida > Asparagales > Asparagaceae > Agave > Agave tequilana. The sequence continues at coordinate 50,632 of JAVJIF010008096.1, forward strand.
GGATCGCGTGGGAGATGTGTCTTACCGATTGGCATTACCTCCATCTTTAGAAGGAGTACACAATGTATTCCATGTATCACAGTTGAGGAGGTATGTCAAGGATGAGAGTCACATTCTAGATCACTCCGAACTGGAACTACAGTCAGATCTATCTTATAAAGAGCAACCGATGGCCATCCTGGACAAAAGTATCAAAACATTGAAGAATAAGGCAATACCATTAGTACTGGTTTCTTGGAATAGGCATGTGCCAGGAGAAGCCACATGGGAACGGGAGGACGTTATTCGTGAGCGATATCCCCATCTATTTACAACTTAGTTGGTAAAACCCTTCTTCCTATTCTTCTCTACCGTCATCTTCCCCTTCCTGAAATTTCGAGGACGAAATTTTTGTAAGGTGGATAGATTGTAACACCCCATTCCCAGTATACGTGCACAGTTACGTATCCTGATTTTTGGTGCATTTTATTCTTATTATTTTATTTATTTTATTTTATTTTCTGCTATTTAAATACTTACTCATATAGTTGTACTGCATGATTTGATCTGTTTGGTATTCAGATTTGACTAATTTTAGTTTCAAATATTATTTTTTAATATTCTAGATTTTTCATGATTTTCTGAAATTTTTCGGAATTAAATTGTAGATCTTCAAAACCGGTGTCGACCAGTATCACTGGTTGATTCCAGGAATTTTAATTTACAATTGAAATCAAATTTCCGGATTCTGCTTTCACATTCCTTCTTAGAATTATGTTTTCTTCCTTTGGGCATTTTCTGGAAATTTTCAGATTTTATCAAAAATCCAGCTTACCAGGTGTAGACACCGATCCCAATATATTCCAGGATTTTTATTTTGAAAATGAGATAGAATTTATGGAAAACCAATTTCACCAAAAGTCATTTCATAATATTTATGATTTTTGTGAATTTTTGGATAGCTTTCCGGGATACTTCAATTTTTGGTCATTCCTGGAGTTTTCGGTGTTTTCCCAGATACCGAGAATTTATTCAAATTTTCCACTTATCTCTTTTTTCATTTTTCTCTCTCCTTCCTCAAACGCGAGCTTCACCAGCTGGGTTCATCATTAATGCAGCCACCCTCTCCATGCTGCATTAAATGCTTATGGGCTGACTCAACTCAAGTCCAAATCACCCATGCCTTGTCCTTTTCTTTTGAAACGCAGCCTCCTTGCGTTTTCCTCTGGACGCAGCCTTGAGCTCCCACGTTTGGCTCTTTAAATGGCCTAAACGCAGCCTTGGGACTTTGCAAACGCAGCACTCATTGGAGGGAAAGTGATGATGGCTTGTTATTATATTATTTTCCCCTTCTATATATATGCACTCCAATCTTCTCTCTCATTATTTTCCTTCATCCTTTTTGTTCCTGCAAGCTCCAACAGCAAGCTCACCACCACCAAGCCCCTTTGGCCGGCCATCACAACTACTCACCATCTCCATTTTTCCATCACCAATTCCTCCACCTTCTTCTCCTCCATCTCCTTCACCATTTCCAAACAACTAACTCCATCTTCTTCAACCTCTTTCACCAAGAGACACCAAAAGAACCCATCACCTCCACAAAACTTCATCACCATCTCCACCACCACCTGCACCACCGTAGCCTCCACCAAGCATACCACCTTCACCTCCTCGTCGACCTCTTTCTAACGGACTATACATTCGTCCCCCGCAACAACGTTTGCAAAATCCCGATTTGGCGTGGTGAACTAGACTTGCACCTCCATCTTCTCCAAACTACCACAACCTCTTTCCTTCACTTGTGAGGACCGGCCACTCCTCTTGGATTGGGGCCGAGCTTCTCTGCGTCGAACGCATCACAGGATCAGTTTTAGGCGAGTAATTCTACTCGCCAAGACTTGGATATTATTTCATATTTGTTAAGAAAACGCACCAGTTTGCTGAAAACGCACCAGTTTCCTAAAAACGCACCAGTTTCCTAAAAACGCACCAGTTTGCTGAAAACGCACCAGTTTCCTAAAAACGCACCAGTTTGCAGAAAACGCACCAGTTTGCTGAAAACGCACCAGTTTGCTGAAAACGCACCAGTTTCCTAAAAACGCACCAGTTTGCTGAAAACGCACCAGTTTCCTAAAAACGCACCAGTTTGCAGAAAACGCACCAGTTTGCTGAAAACGCACCAGTTTGCTGAAAACGCACCAGTTTCCTAAAAACGCACCAGTTTCCTAAAAACGCACCAGTTTGCTGAAAACGCACCAGTTTGCTGAAAACGCACCAGTTTCCTAAAAACGCACCAGTTTGCTGAAAACGCACCAGTTTCCTGAAAACGCACCAGTTTCCTGAAAACGCACCACTTTTCTGAAAACGCACCACTTTTCTGAAAACGCACCACTTTCTTGAAACGTGCCACTTTATGAGACGCGACCCAACCGAACGCAGCCTTCTTAAGTCGATTTGACCCTTTACTATAGTCGACTAACTCCTTCTCTAAGTCGACTAATTTCTCTCCCTAGTCGACTAATCTTGATTAATTGTTATGGTTAATTACTTCTTTGATTATGAACATTATCTTTGGGTCATTTATTATATTGCTATTTGCAAGACTTGTCACTTGATGAATATCACCTCTTATCATGCTATCTATTAACATAAGGCATGATACACTTGACCTTCATAATTATCACGATAACGGGAATGATGACCTGGCATCTTGATAGAACAACTGTACTCCTGATACACATGTGATACATTATGGTACGAACTAGTACTCCTAATATACCTGTACTCCTGACATGTTCCTGCTCATTCCCGAAATCTGATAATTATTTAATATACCATAAAATAAGACAACTTGCATTGGGTCGGGGGAAACATGCGGCTATCAATATGTGTTCGTGTTTACAGTGGCATTAGGTATGTTGTGCAACTAAATTTCCGGTCTGACCTGTGGGCCTCCAGGCGACCGAGGGGAGTGCTGGCTCCCTCCTTCCTGGTACCATCATGATAAGGGCATACAATAAGTCCCTCCTGTTAGCCTAGCGGCAGGTTCCGTCCACCAAGCAACGGAACATCCTGGGCCGTGGTCCCGGGTATGCACGGGACCCACTGTAAACATAGTTCATTGATACCCCCGCTGGTTTCCAATAACAACCTTGCTTTACTCAGATATGGATCTATGTGTGCTGGGACGCTAGTTCACATAGCTAGATATCAGGGTAAGACGAGTAATAATAATAATAATAAAAGACACTAATTGTGGGTGTTGTATGCGCTTGGATTACGGTGACATGAGATAAAGGTATATAGATGAGGGTTTCCTTGTTTGGATTATTCCCTCGAAGTACTAGTCTCATGATGTCGTAACTTGAGCTTATACAATGCCTTTCGTTTATAACATGTCGTACTTCTTTTACTTGCTGGATGATTTTTCTTGATATTGTACCAACTCTCATATTCTTATTCTTATGCCACTCGGCTGTAACATGATCACTTGTTTGGGAGGTCCTGACTCCCTTAAATTTGTATGTTCAGGTTCCGAACCTTGGATCGAGGTGGAGCCTTCTGTGGAAGATCAAGCTTACCTTGCCGAGCAAGTTGACTAGTCTCGGTTTCTGTTGTACCTGACCTTCCTTTTGAGCTCGCGGGATTCCCTTTCAACTCGTGAGCATATTGTAATTATATTGTAAATCGTACTTTTGTGCTTGGCTGTGATATATGATGCATGTGATATGTAAGAGTATGTCACAACTTGTGATAACCTTGTACAATTGTATTTCTTGTGTTGGCATATGAATGGGCGCTACGCTTGTCGTACTCTGGTCCTTGCTTGTACTGATGCTTAACGTATATACGTGAGGGTATTTCCGACCTGCGTATGTACGTCGCAGTGACGTCCCCGTACCCGCAGGACCGGGGCGTTACAGGAACAGTAACAAGTAGTAAGCATTTATCAGGTAATTCATGTTATTTATACAATAGTAGCAATCAGTACCACCTGGTATTTTAATTACTCTCTTCCAGTGTCCCATACCACTGGCAGTTCATACTGGAGCCCGCACTCCAGTCGAACCCATCCGGACATGGCCTACAGGTACCATTATCCAAACGAGAGAATAACCAAATAACAAGTGTTCCCGATGTTACTATTGTGTATACTGTTTTATTATGTTAATTGGAAACCCATGGTCGAGGAGTTCTTATCGGGTGGATGTATCCGTGCATACCCGGGATCACGGCCTTAAACAATCCCCTGGCTGCTGAGACCAGGGCCCTCCGCTAAAAGGGGAGCATGAATCAAGTAACAAGAGCTCATGGAGCAATTGGTAGGAAGCACTACCGTCCCCTGCAGTGGGAAAAACAATATGGATCCAGTACATCACCCGATAAGATCTAATCAACCGTCAAGTCTCCCCCGTACCCAAGTTATTATTATGATCTGATATGTCAAGTATACAATGTAACAAGAATAACTACTGTACATGATACGGGTAACATGATAACTGGACCAGAGTTCTGTCGATAGCATAGACCAATATAACGAGAAACGGGAACAATATAACGAGAACAATGTAACAAGAACAATAGATGTGGAATTCCACATATCGCATATCAACAGTTCTCATGTCCAGTATCGGGAAATCCATATCAGTAACAGGATACAATAATATAACATGAATACAGTAACATGGAACAGTAATACATGTAGCATGAACGGGTATCCAACAATATCGATAACGGGAATCAATCATATAACATGAATACAGTAACATGGAACAATAATACATATAGCATGAACGGGGATCCATATGACAAGAATAGAGACACCCTACATGCATGTGTAACAGTGATATGCTGAGAATCCATGTAACGATGTAACACTAATAGAACATGCGGTAGTCGTGCGTTGGTATATCCGTGCATCAGTGGAGCATATACCGTGTAATATGTCTGTGATAGTAAGTGGAAGAGAACAGTAATCAGTGTATCCTATCATACAATGTCCCATAACCTGACAGTATCCCTGAAATGATGATACCATTACATGCAATACCGGTGTCCTGCAGTCCTGCAGTTATATCTAGTGACAGTGTAGTGTCAGCGAATATCGTGGATCAATATACATGTAATGCTAGTTATCCACCGGTGAGACAATACATGAAATAAGAGTATCCAAGTCTATGGTCAACTAGTGGCCCGAGTGTCAGTGGCTGTGCAGGTATAATGACTGTGTACAAGTTATCCATGTCAGTATTTATTGATATTATAATTACCTTCTTATCTGCATTCTAAATCTGCATTCTAAATTAGGAAATATCTAACAATATTCTAGGTTATTCATAGTACAATGCATGTCCAATCATTACCAGTTAATAATGATAGCTACCGTCTTTTATTCAGAATCTAGATCTAGCAATCAATTGCACGAAACATGATAAAATGTAATTTATAAAAGAAAAACACTCACAAACTAGCCGTAGAACTGTAGCTTTCTTCTCCACGATCGCAACGGATCCAGAATCGCCCGAATCGGAGTCCGGATGCTCCCGATATCGCTCGAAGACCCAAAACCGAGAGAAAAGGTTAGTTACGCAATAACAGAAATTATCCGGGGGGCTATTTGTAATTTTACAGGGGCATAAAAGTAATTAATAATTTTACAGGGGTTAAAATATAAGTTTACCTTTAACGGGTCGGGTCCGGGTATAAACGGGTCGGGTTTGATGCAAATGGGCCGGGTTTGGGTTAAACCCAAACCCAAACCCATTGGGCTCTCTCTTCTTGCCTGCGGCGGCAGCAGCAGCTGCTGCTGCTGCTGCCCGCGGCTGCGGCGGGTGGCGCGGCCACCGCCGCCCAGCCGCGCGGTGGCGCGGCTACCGCCCCGGCGCCGGCGCCGCTCCGGCGGTGCTCCGGCGCCGCCCCGGTCGATCCCCAAATAGAGGAGAGAGGGAAATATGGAGGGGAGAGCTGTAGCTTCCCCCTCCCCACAACCGACCCCGCGCCGGCCGGCCTACGACGCCGCCGGCGCCCGGCCACCGGCGTCGGCCGCCGGTCAGGCCGCCGGGGAAGAGAGAGAGAGAGACATGGAGAGATTAAAGCATCACCGGCCTTCAAAGAGAGGAGAGAACCCCCTTGAGAGAATCAGAACCAGATTCAAATCCAGAGAGAGAGTGGGAGAGAGTTTGGGAGAGAGAGCGTTTGGGGGAGAGAGAGAGTGGTTGAGGAGAGAGAGAGAGAGAGGATTTAAAAAAAAGGAGGAAGGTCGGTTGCTACAGTAGGGCGGTGGGGGAAGAAGACTCGTGAAGAAGGAAGAAGAAAAGGAGAGAAAAAGAAAAGAAAAACAATTATTTTATTATTATTTTATTGGCCCGAAATTGACCAGCTCCGAACGGTACCCAAAAATTAAAGAAAATAGAGAATATTATCCTGAGACGTAATATGAAGACGGTTTGTGGAAACTCAATCCGGTTTGCAAATTAAAAAATCCCGGAGTGTCTCGCCGATACGGGCGACACCGGTTTGGCCCAATTTTCGATAAATTCAGAAAAATTCTCAAAAATACCCGAACGTAGAAACTACGATTTTAAGACATATGGTGAAAGCCGATTCTCAAAATACAACTTCGTTGGTGAAAGAAAAATCATAAGGTCAATTATCGGTATCGGTCGATACCGACTACGGAGATTTTCCAAAATAATCCAGAAAAATTTCCAGGAAATCCTGAAAAATCTAAAATATTAGAAAATAATTTTTAAAACTGAAATCGGCTCAATCAGACTACTACGGAGGTCAAATAAATTTTATACGTCGTATCGCGTACCGATACGGTAATACGTACACCGGGGAGCAGGGGGTTACAACATACAAAAGAAAGATTTGTACCTTTCTTTTCGAACCAAGCTTTCCTCTTGTTGCAGTCCTTCTTCACATGTCCTTTTCTGCCACAGAAGTAGCATTTGACAGTGAAAGCTTTTCTATGACCTTGGCTACTTTCCCCATGGTCATTTCCTTTCTTTGATGGAAATCTCTTACCTCTTCCATATTTACCTTTCTTATGGATACCTCCTGAAGTTACTGCCAACACTGAGTGCTATCCTTCTTGCCTCAGTCTCACTTCCTCTTGAACACACATACCAGTTAGCTCATTCAAGTTCCACTTATCCTTATGAGTATTGTAGTGGATCTTGAATGGCCCAAACTGTGAAGGAAGTGAGTTGAGGATGAACTGTACTAAGAAGGACTCATCCACCTTCATTCCCAGTGATCCTAACTTAGCAGCCTTATCAGTCATATTTAGAATGTGTTGTTGAACTCCTCTACTACCATCATATTTCATGGTGGTAAGTTCAGCCATGAAGGTGCCAGCTAATGACTTATCTGCAGACTTAAAACGGTCTTTAACCGCACTAATAGTTCAGATGCAATAGTTGTAGGAGGGAGTGAAGTCTTGATGTTATTAGCTATGGTCATTTTTATGAACATGAGACTGAGTCTATTAGACCTTTCCCAAGCTTTGGCATGGCTGACCTGTTCTGCTGTACTCTCAGCAGTCACTTCATCAGGTTTGTCAACTGTTAGAGCCATGTCTAGGTCCAAAACACCCAGTGTAAACTGTACATGTTCAAACCACTCTGAAAAGTTGGTACCATCCAAGGCTGGAATGCTAGTGGCATGAGTGTGAAGGGAAGTAGGGACGTTCACTGAAACATAATAGGACAAGCTCACATTAGGGCCACTAATCAATACATCAACTTTAAATTAATTAAGATGAACTATTGATATCACTTTGATTTCTCCTTTGGGCGAAACCTAAGCATATCTAGTGTTCACTCTTTAGGTGAGAACTTTTATCACCTATGTAGGTCTAATATAATTTATGTCACTTAGTTAGTAAGTCATGTTACCTTTGGGTATCCAATTCCACACCACTAAGTTACATAAATTATACTACCCTATCCGGTTCATAATTATTTGAAAGAGACTTTCCTTTGGGCCAGTCCCAATCTCCTAACCAGAACCGCCATCGAGAATATTATTGTCTTTAATGTCACTTACATTGACAAGTCTTTTATGTAGTTGTATATTCATAAGATTTACCAACCTAGGTCACTTTGGCAACTACTAAATCAATAAGCCTTATGAATACAAAACTAACTAATAATATTCTCTAATCCTTTTATTTGAGTAAAGCCATAATACCTCAATACATTACTTGACCAAGTATCAATCAATACTAACACAATAACTTAAATGTGTAATATACATTAATGATTGAATATTAACAAGTATTAGTCGACTACAAGGAAAGATTAGTCGACTTGGGTCAAGTCAAGTCGACTACACATTAGGTCTAGTCGACTAGTGCAAAAGAAAATTAGTCGACTATACCCATATTATTAGTCGACTACAAACTTTATTAGTCGACTTCACATTTATTAGTCGACTCCTGAATCCAACAGAAAGTTCTCAACTTTCGGGTCACCGAATTAGTCGACTTGGAAATATGATTAGTCGACTAGTCATAAAAATCAACTAAAAATCAAGTCGACTCCTGCGGCAAACAGAGACTTTAAAACTTTCTGGAAAAGGGAATTAGTCGACTATACGATGGGATTAGTCGACTAATAGTCGACGAAGCAGTTATCAAAGGCAGTTTCTGCTTAGTCGATTTTAATCCCAAAATTATCAAAAATTAGGGTTTTCAATTCCTTTGATTTGATTTGACCCCAATTTAATTGCATAATTAGAGGAATATGAACATAATATTAGGGCTATTAAATCCTCTACAAATTCTACAATTAAAGATCAAAAATTCGATTTTATGAATTGTTAATCAAAAAAAAACCCCTAACTTTCCATAATTCCTAAATTCAAGATGTATTGATTCTTTAAACACGACTCTGATACCAAATGTAAGAAATAAAAGAGATTTAATGCGGAATAATAGCCATGGATCAAGAATCATATACATCTCAAGGGAATTAAATTCATGTAAATAACTTAATACATGATACATACCTGAAGTTTTTTTTTGAGATGAAGGTTGAAGATCCTTGTGATGAATGGAAGAAGAAGACTTTGATTTGATCCTGCAAACCCTAATGCAAAAAGGACCGCTTTTCTCTGTCTCCTTGTCCTTTCACAAAACCCTTCTTTTCTTTTCTGATGGAATACCCAAAAATTGAGCGTATGTTTTGTCTTTCTTTGTAGGAGGAGAAAAGTGGGTCGCACATTTGCAAATAAGTCCCATTGAAATAAACCTTTCCATCATGGTACCCTTTATATTTCAAGAGACTATATAACTATATAAATGTGACTATAATATGGGCATCCTTAATATCAGTTAACTTTAATAGGAGTCCAATGCAAATAACCAAGGTTAAGTGGGCCACCTTCATATGAGATTAACAGTAACATGATGGATTTAGTTACCGGCCTGAGACCACTTTTGCAATCTCAGTCCATCTGTTCCCAAATATCTTCTGAGCCTGCACATTCAATTTGCATCAATGGTACAGAGTTTCCATAAAAGAATAGCAGATGGTCTAGACCATTGATTAGCACTTTCCATGTGAAAGATGACTTCTCTACATGCATTTATTCCTAACAAGAGCTAAATAAGTCATTTGTTAGCAATGTGCAGCAAATGAAATAATCTATGTTGCACGGACACGGCAATATTGAAATGGACACGACACGCGGACACGTGACGAATTCTTAAAAATACACATGTCACATGTGTCCGACAAGTGTGTCGGATACGTTTCAGACACGAGACGGTTCCATGAGAGGAGCGTTCGCGCTACATAGGAAATAATACATGCATATTCCCACAGATCAACATCAAAGGTCAAACGTAAGTCTAGGGACAGTTTTGTTATTCAATCTGACAAAAGCTCTTAATCAAATTGAAAATCATATGAAGGAAAAAAATCCTCATGTCATAATCAATATAGTTCTAGCTACCTTAAATCATTTTAGATAACAATACTCTCCCTTATAACCTACTAATATACTTATGTAGCCAAGAATACACATAACTGCAAAATCAAAGCTGAAGATACTAAATGCTTGTCAACAAAATGTTGCATCAAAGAAAATTCCCATCAATAATGGTAATGCTAAAAGTATGAAGTCTCCACATTACACTTAACCTGCGTCTTAATCACCCGGAGGACTTGACATTTCAAACTAAAATCATCAAACAGATTACAAACACCTCACCTCACATAAGATCATGTCCTCTTCAGCCGACAACCACCTTTCTTCTCTTCTGAACTCGAGTATGTGTACCACCTGCAGTTTCATTTCAAGTAAAAATGTTTCAAACTAAAAGCATCGGTGATACTGAGGCATAATTGAGTGGTAACGGGAAGGGATTGGGGGAAGTCCCTGGGAGCTTCACTGCCTTCCCTTTGTTTCCGCAAAATGACATTAAAATCATCTGCTTTTAGTGCATTTAGCCTTCAAAGTTACAATTTATATGTACACCTTTAAAACTTCTACTAATTTGCACACAAACCCTCCATGTGCTCTACTTCTTACCTCGAGCAGTAAATTGGTGGGATGAGGTTGAAAAAAAACATGGCCAAGAACAAAAGAAAGATAATTAACTATATTTACAAGGTATTTATATGCTAAAGTCCTATCAGGGGAAAAAAAATCTACCTCAATTTTAAGAAACTTACCTTCTTCTACACTGTCTGCTGTTCTTATCCTTGAATCGAGCTGCAATATTCGTCCAACTGATCACAAAACAACAGAGAAAACAATAAAAAGATCATCTTTTTCCACCACTGTTACTGTTTCATCCGACAAAATTGATCAAAAAAAGAGAGCATAAAAAACTGACTTGTCCGTTCCATGGGCAGAGACTTGCTCTCGAAGCAGCTCATCCTCCTACGAAAAAAAATAACCCAAAAGATCCAATAATTCGAACCGAAATTCATCGGTTCAAAGAAAAATTCGGATAAATTCGGTAAAAAGAAAAAGACCTCCGGAGTCCAAGAGACGATGTGGCGATCTTTCTTTACCGGCACCCATGGCGGCAGATTTTTTGCTGTAGCTGCTTTATCTGGTTCGGGTTCGGATCTCATCTCAGCTGCCGCCATTCCGACCGTCGCATGCTTCGCTATCTGATCCCGTTGCGAATCGGGTAGTGGGGAGACTGGAGAGGTTTTGAGAGAGAAGAATTGAGGGCGGAGAATTTATTAGTGTTTTTTGGGGTTGAGCGCGAAAATGGCTGGAGTTTTGAAAACGGTGGTGGAGTGACCACCGGTGAGCTTAACCGGGACGTGACGTTCTCCGTGACCGGACTTTTACCGCGGCCGGAGAGCAATAAATAAGTCCCATTTGATCCATTATTTTTACTGTTTTATTGTTTGCTTTGGCAACGAGAAGGTGGTGAAAGTTTTTAAGTGATACCCGCTCCTGCTCGATGGTGTCGTCACCGGCCGCCAAGTTTACTCTCTGGGTTCGCTCGTCCTGGGATTGGTCATGAGCGGTCCGGCTTTTTGCGGAAGAGTGCTGGGGCCCACCACCGGTGCGTGCGGTAAGGGATAGTCGGCGGTCATCTGACTGTTCTTTTTTTGAAAAGTCGGAGTAAGGGAGGAAAAAACACTTGGGCCCCACTCCCACCAACGTAAGAATAATAATAAGCTTTTTCTGGTCAGAAAATGTACCGAAAAACTTCACATCACTTTCGCAAATAATATTATCATCCTTAAAAATTTATTAAAAATGGATAAATAAAAACTTGCTAAAGGGCCCGTTTGGATGGTCCGAAAGTGGGTTTTGTTATCTCAGCATCGTATTTTCCCTCTTTACAAAATCATATTTGTTTAAAAAAATCAAACACCAGAAAAAGAACGACGTTGTAGTCAAAATGTCCACGAAATTCTCATTTCTAGATGAAAAACAAGTGAAAAACTAATCGTTTGGAGCCCACCAATAAATTTTCCCAAAGATAGCTGATCGTGTGACGCAACTGCCAGTTTTCTCAAATAATTTTCCTAGCCAAACAGGCCCTTAATGTCTGGTGGTGGACAACTATTTCCATGTGCCTGTCCAATCAAGTTCATGATTTTTTAATGCAATTGAGATTTTGCTAGAGATATAATTTTTTAGTTTAATTAGAATTCTTTTAGAAACACGGTTTTCTAATTTAGTTGGAACCCCTTAATATATATATATATAATATATATATATATATATATATATATATATATATATATATATATATATATATATATATATAAGGAATCTGTACTTCAGCCGTCAGCTGAAAGAGACTCTCTCAGCTGGCGCAATGTGGCTGAATTTTAATCACAATTTTGGGTGCTGGTGTCATGATCGCAATTTTATATGAGAATTGTGATTAAATCGCAGTGTTTTTTATGAGAACTACTGTCATGCTTGCATTCTTTTCTAAGGACTGCGACCAAGGTCACAGTTTTTTTCTGAGGATTGCTACCATGATTGCAGTCCTAATTATACTAAAATTATATGATTTTTTAGGACTGCGACCATGTTGCAGTATATATATATATATATATATATATATATATATTATATATATATATATATATATATATATATATATATATAATATATATAGGGAGCTGATCCTCTAAGAACGGTTCTCACGGATTTCTGTGAGAACTTTCACGTGGGTCGTCGGATCTGATAGATCAAATCAAATAAAACTAGATCTCTATCAGATCCGACGGTCCACGTGAAAGTTCTCACATGAATTCGTGAGAACAGTTCTTAGGGGATCAACTCACATATATATATATATATCATATATATATATATATATATATATATATATATAGGGCTTACTGTACCTCAGCCTGTATATATATATATATATATATATATATATATATATATATATATATATATATATATATATATATATATATATATATATAGGGCTTACTGTACCTCAGCCTGCGGGCTGAGAGAGTTTTCTCAGCCTGCGGGCGTGGCAACATCACCGCCCTACATCTGTTAAAAAATTTGGCGGACAAAATCCTGTAAAATCCCGCCCAATTTAATGCCAGTCACCTCAACATTGTATTTTCCGAAAATACCCTCCATCACAAACTTTTACCTTATTGTAAAAAATTAGTCTTCCAAAAAAAATTACAGCTCTAAAACTTCAAACGGCGGTTCTGATCCAATTTGTTCTTTTCCTTCAAAAATTTCATCCGTTTTTGAAAAAAATTATTTGCAACTGATGGCGCCTAAGAAATCATCCGTCGAAAAAGGTACTACAAAATTGATATTTTCAAAAATTTTAGGGTTTTGTGTATTTTAATAGTTTTAAATTTTTTCAAGATTTATTTCTGAAGTCGCATGTTTTTTTAAAATTTTTTTAAATATTGGAAACATGGTCGCAATTACGAAAGAGATTTTCAAACTTTAGACGATAAAGGTCCTATTTTTTGAAAGTTTTTATTATTTACTTCTATTTTTACTGTGTCGCAGTTCAGATCTGTGCGACTTTGGAATTTTTTTTTTTTTTACCTTTCTTTGTAGATGAATGCGACGTAGGTCGCAGTATATGAAATTTACTTTTTTTTTTCTCACATACTGATAACATGGGGTCGCAGTTGTTTAAATAAGAGTTGTAGTCTCAAGTCTTCACCAAGGTCGCAGTTTATTTTAAATAATGTTTTTTATCAAACTTGTGTCGCAGTTGTTTCTTTTTGAAATGTAGTCTTATGCGACCTTGGTCGCAGTGTTGGCCCTGGTCGCAGTTGTTCTGATTGTACTGTACTTCTATGTGACCTTGGTCGCAGTGCGACCTTGGTCGCAGTACATGTAGTGCGACCCCAGATTGCAGTCTACTAGTGTTTTTTTTTTTTGCAATGCATGACTGCGACCAAGGTCGCAGTTTATTAAAAAACAAATATGCTTTTTATTCCCTTATAATTTTTTAATAATCATTGGTCTAAAGTGTTTAATTTTTCTTCCTACGTAGGTAAACAACAGATACAGGTTCGTCCTCTGAGATCAAGCATAAAACCAATGTGCCAGTTAATGAAGAAATTTAAGAAGTACATACCGGCTGATTTCGTAGAGGCGATGAAGAATACCCCATTTGGCCCAATCTTCATGCCGTTCTACAATGAAGAATTTGGGGCTGAAAAGACACTAAAATCAAACGTTGCCGTGCTGCGTATTTTAGACCAGTATGACAGGAATACAAGGATCTTTACAATTGGGGGCAAAGAGATTGAGTTAACAGTGGAGGATGTTGCCCTTACTTTTGGTCTACCTGTCAATGGGGTAGATTTTGTGATGAATAAGACATGTACGCTGAAAGATAGAGGGGTTATAAAATATTTTTTCCCCAATATAAAGAAGATCACAAAAGTATCTATTGAAGATGCTTTGGATGATCTTCTTGTCAAGAGAAGGAGGAGGGATATATTAGATGTGACACAGGATGAACAATTTGAGCAGCAAATGTCTGTGAAGGAAATTATAAGAGACATAAACAGACTTGCAGCTCAAGACTTTACCACATTAGTCATCCTGTACATGTCGGCCACTCTTTTCTTCTCTGGCAGTAAATGCACGGTGCCGTGGTATATTGTGGAACAGATTGCCAATATGCAACTAATGAGGACAATATGCTGGGCAAAAGCTGTTTGGCAATTCCTGATTGACTCAATGGACATCTTCAGGCAAACCACGTACGAGCTGCAAGGATGCTCCGTGCAAATTATTGTAAGTAGAAATCTCAAATTTGGCCAACATTGTATGAATTTACCCATAAATTGATAAAATTTGTGGAAACTAATTTAATTTTTATTTTTTGCAGTATTGGCTGTGTGAGAGGGCACCTATTTTTGAGCAGAGGTCTGGTTTGGAGGAAAAAACCCCACGCGCAGTAAGATGGGACCTCCAAAATATTGGCAGATCTCTACTTGAAGTTGATCTAAAAAAGATTGACAGCAATATTGTAAGTTAAACTTCTTTTTATGTGTAGTACAAATAAAATGCGACCATAGTCGCAGTATTGAGCTGCAACTTTCGCAGTTCGTTTTATGCCTGACAAATAATGTGCGACCATGGTCGCATTCTCTTGAAAATACCCTTTTCAACAGAAATGCGACCATGGTCGCAGTGTTGAGCTGCATGTCTTGACAGATAAATTTATGCACGACAAAACATACTGCGACCATGGTCGAATTCTTATCCAAAAATATTTCATAAATAAACTGCGACCATGGTCGCAGTATCATTATTTCATTGTTTTATTTTTAGCTTACCTTTTTCTGTTTATTTTCAGATTTTGAGTCGAATGGCCAACATCTCTAATGATGAAAAAAATATGGTTGGCCTTCCTGTTGAAGGGGAAGAGGATGAGGAAGAAGAAGTAGCAGAAGATGAAGGTGAAGAAAAAGAAGAAGAAGAACGTCAAAGTGAAGGAGATGAAGGAGGCCATACATGTAATGAGGCTGACATCCCGGCGGAAAAGGAGCCAGAACCGGCTGAAACGAGTGAGCAAGAACCAATTTTTGAAGGTTATTTGCCACCTCCACCGGATGTTCAAGCAGCAGAAATAAAACGATTGAGGTCTGCAAATCAGCTCTTGAGAGATTATGTTTCTCAGCTTGAAAAAAAGATTGAAATATGGAGAATGAGAAAAGAGTCAAGGCTGAATTAAAATTAAAAGAAGAGAAAAAAGAGAGAAGAAAAACCAAAAAAGACAACAGGAGAATAGAAGAAGGGAAGAGGAGGAGAATGAAAGGAGGAAGAGGGAAGAGGAAGAGAAAGAGAAGGAGAAGAAGAGGGAAGAAGAGAAGGAAAAGGAGAACAGGAGGAGAGAAGTGGAGGAGAAGGAGAATAGAAGAAGGGAAGAGGAGGAGAATGAAAGGAGAATGAGGGAAGAAGAGGAGAAGGAGAAGAAGAGGAGGGAAAAGGAAGAGCAGGAAAAGGAAGAGCAGGAGGAGGGAAGAGGAGGGGCAGGAGAGGAGGAGGAGGGAGGAGGAAGAGAATGAGAAGAAGAGGAGGAAGGCGCAGATGGAGAACAAAAGAATGAAGGAGCAGATGGAAAAGCAGGCTGAAGAGGAGAAGAAGAAAAAACTGGAAGAGGATAAAATCATGGGTTCTGAGTCTGTTTTAATTAATATTGGGGAAGATATTCCAAGTTTTTCTCTGAATCTAACTCAAATGACTCAAGAAATCCAAAGAGATAGAGCTTCTGAAGAAGAAATTCAAGAACATACTCCGCCTCAGAAGCAATCCTCAAAAGAAGCTGTTTTGGAAACCTCTAAAGGAACAATAGAAAGGGGAGTCAAAGAACGAAAGCGCGCTGAAAGAGATCGCGATGACTCCGACTTTGTTTATCCAAAACAGAAGAAGAAAAAAAAATGAAAATCCTCTTCCACAGCCTGCGACTGCGAGTTCTACCGCTGGTTTCGGCGACAAAGAGATTTCCTCCACTGAGCCAAAATCGACAGAATTGACCGAAACCACATCATACAGAATTCTGCAGCCCCATCAACAAGCTCGTATAAAACATTTCTTCGACAAGTCCTACTCTGAGTAAGTTAATTCATATCAAAAAATTTCTGTTATACCTTTATATAAGAACAATTAAATTACTAACTTTGTTTTGAATATCTTGCAGTTCTACTGCGTATCAGGATACCAATAATTTAATCATCATTTCAAGGAATGACATGAGGACCTGATGTTCAGTAGAGAGTTAGATGCAAATGTAATTCATTTCTACATGCAGCATCTTGAGAAAAGAGAAGGATTAAAAGCATATTCTTCCGAAGCGAAGCTTGGGTAAAAATCTACTTTCTCCTTTACGGTTTAATGTAATATCAAATCTGGAACAGATTACTAATATTCTCTATCTCTGTGTAGGCATAAATCATGTACTGCGACTAAGGTCGCAGTGAATAATTAAAATGTACTGCTACTAACACATGTACTGCGACCAAGGTCGCAGTTTATAATTAGAATGTATTGCTACTAACTCAGGTACTGCGACAAAAATGTAACAGCTGCGACCTGCGACCAAGGTCGGATCTGCGACCAAGGTCGCAGTTTATAATTAGAATGTATTGCTACTAACTCAGGTACTGCGACAAAAATGTAACAGCTGCGACCTGCGACCAAGGTCGGATCTGCGACCAAGGTCGCAGTTTATAATTAAAATGTATTGCTACTAACTCAGGTACTGCGACTAAATGTAACAGCTTGCGACCTGCGACCAAGGTCGGAGCTGAGACCAAGGTCGCAGTTTATAATTAAAATGTACTGCTACTAACTCATATACTGCGACTAAATAATATAGTGCGACTAAGGTCGCAGTTTATAATTTTTTGTTATATTTTAAATTCATTTTGAATTTGATTTAAATTTTTTTTCTTCTGTCCGCAGCACGGTGTTGTAAATAAAATTGAAGATCTGGAAGGTCATTTCATCAAGCAGAAGCTGTTGAAAAACTGGACAGCTGACGTGCAGTACATGTTCTTCCCGATCAATCACAAACATAGTGCCGACGAGCAGGGATTTCACTGGACCTTGCTGGTATTCGATTGCACCACAGAAGAGTGGATTTTTTTACAACTCTTTTGGTCCCAGCTGACAAAAAAAGTAGTATAACAAAGCTTTACCAAAGTGATGCAAGAATAATGGTGAGTTGAAATTTAATATTTTGATTACTGGAAACTTGCAATTAATTTGATTAATACTAATTTTTTTTCCTATTGACATTGCAGAAAGAAAGATTATTAGAGATTTTTGAGATTCATTCCAAAAAAAAATGAGAAAAAATAAAATAAAATACGCAAATGCCCCCAACAATCAAACAGGTATATAAATTTTTGACATGTAATTTCATTTCATATTTTCTACTTTTTTTTAGTACAAAAACTAATTTCATTTAATGATTGCTCTATGGAAATTTCAGTGTTGATTGCGCTATATATGTATGCAAGTACATGGAAAGCATAGCGTCTGGCTATCATCTATCAGCTGCTGATGCTGTTACGGTTGATGCTGTACACAAACTAAGAAGTGAGCTTGCATACATGATACTTTCAGATGTAGAGAAGAGTTGGGATGAAGAAACAGACATTATACGACATACGACATATGAAGACTGATAGTTGACAAATTATTGATATACCACAATTTTTTTTATAAATGTAAAAAATATTTCAAGTGCAATTCATTGCATAATTTTTTGTTGTATTGATTTAATTTATACACATTTCTATACATTTATTTATTATAAGTTCCATTGATTATTTACAGTCTTCATTTGTTAGAACTTGGCTTTTACTATTGTGTACTGATGTTAGAAACAAACATGCCTTCAGTAATTGTGTTAATCAACAACAACACTGTGACCTTCGTCGCTATGCGTGTTAATAGAAAGGAAACACCTACCTAACGTACAGCGACTTAAGTCTTCACCATCTCAAAATCTATAAAGAAGGTTGCGACTTTGGTCGCAGTTGATAGCCGCAGCCTTAGTAAAATACAATGCGACTTTGGTCGCAGTTGATGGCGGCAATGTTCTAATCAACAATAACACTGCGACCTTGGTTGCTATGCGTGTTAATATTAAGGAAACACATACCTAACGTACTGCGACTTAAGTCTTCACCACCTCAAAATTTTAAAAAGAAGGTTGCGACAATTGATAGCCGAAGTCTTAATAAAATACAATGCGACCTTGCTCGCAGTTGATGGCGGCAATGTTTTAATCAACAACAACACTGCGACCTTGGTCGCTATGCGTGTTAATATAAAGGAAACACCTACCTAACGTACTGCGACCTAAGTCGCAGTACATGTAGTGCGATCCTAGATTGCAGTTGCGGCCATCTTTATCAATAACAACACTGCGACCTTGGTCGCAATTAATCATGTACACTGCGACCAAAGTCTCTGACTACATTATGTACAAAAAAAATTAAACTATAAAGTAGAACTTTAAAGTACAAGTACATACAGAAATAATACAGTAGAAATCAAAGAATGATAATAAATCTGATTATAATTACACGCCAGTGTCAGAATGCGACTTAATCTCTCTACACTGTGCGACCCTGGTCGCATTTCATAAAAAATTGAAGTCTTTGTTCCTTCCAGATGGAGGTAACCCAAACCTACTTCTTCTGCCAATAAAAAAAATAAATAGTAAGAATTTTAAAGATTAATCGTTATAAAAAAATGATTAACAGGTTTAATGTAATATACCATTAACGGACAACCAGTCCTGTAATGGCCCAGCTCTTGGCAGTTACCAACATCTTCGATGCTTAACTTCCTTCTGATATATAGAATCTTCAAAACCAGACTTAAGCCTGGATGCAGCTCTAGGTCTCCCCTTGGTTGGTACAGGACAACATTGGATCACGTATATTCAATTCTTCACCATCTCGCAATATGACAACGGATCCACTGGAACCAACGGCAGTCTTAGGATGTGATGAATGATCATTTCCTGACATTGCTCTGTATTCTCTAGTGGTATTTTGGGCAAAACTTTCCAAAACTCCCTCCAACTTTGAAATATTTTCATCAGAATCAGCGACCATGTCCAGAATTGCATTAAATTTTGAACGAACTGTCCACAATCTAGCCGTCCGTGGAGTGCCTTGACTGGGAAAAGGCCTCATGCCATATTCAATTGCAACGTTTTTGTAACGAGCATCCAACCTCCATCTATGAAGTATATATGATTCCGGTATATGTGTAACGTGATTGCGCCACAAAATACACAGAATATGTCTACATAGGATACCCTCTGTTTCAAATAACGAGCAACTGTAAGAAACATGAAGTTCCTCTCGATTATCATAACTGACCTTTTCCCAGCCGTCTTTTGATTCTGAAAATTTACCAACCAAATATGTTGATCCAGGTTTGTCCTGTTCCACCTCTTCTGAAAACAGTGTCATTACAACTGCCCATTCCTTTTGGAACAACTGAAAACTTTCGGTGTATACAACTTCGAAACCTGTATCTCATATGGATTGGTTGTACAATTGGGCACAGAATTCAAACCCCTAAAATCTTGAAGAGATTCAGATGCACGACGGGAAGCAACGGCTTTGTCATATTGGTGAACAAATTCCACTAGTTTAGTGTTTGAGTTAACAAAAACATCAAAGAAGGAATTAATACTCTCGGACCTCTGACTGGTTGTCATTCCAGTAGAGAAAACATCCTTGAGATATGCATTAACCCAATGTCCACGAAGCCTGTACATCTTCATCAACCAACTGCCATCTTCTTCTTCTAACTGATATTTTTCACTCATCAGACGCCATCGTTCCTCACAAGTGCTTATATCGCGGGAGGTGTACCAAGCATGGAAATCGAGACCATATCTTCTCCATACTTGTTAGCCATTGGGATTTGTTGCTCGGCAATATGTTTCCGTACATGCCAGAAACAGTAACGGTGCCGAGACGTCGGGAAAACAATCTTGATGGCCTCACCAATCTGCGCATCCTGATCAGTAATAATCAGCTTCGGTTCAACTCCATGCATGCACTTGAGCCATTTTTGGAATAACCAAACAAAAGTATCCCTCTGCTCATCAGCAAGCATTGCACAGCGAACAAAATTGACTGCCGGTGATGATTTACTCCAGTGAATGGAGCAAATGGCAAGCTCAAGTGATTAGTCCTGTATGTGGTGTCAAAAACGATCACATCACAGAAGCTTAGATACGAGGAAATAGCTCTTCCATCCGCCCAAAAAATGCTTCTAAGTGTGCCCGCGTTATCAACTTCACTTGAAAAGAAGAATTCTGGATCGGTCTCTCGGCTTTCTCTTGAAAATATTTGATAATAGCAATAAACTCATGACCGCAGTTATTTCTACGTTGACGAGTGAAATCAATAACTTGTTGAGGGCGCACTTCTTCACAGCCTTCTCCCTGCTCATTGCATTAACAACGCGGGAAATATTTGAAGGCCGCATTCCAACATCAACCAGATTGCTCATAATGGTTCTGCTAATTGTTGAACGATGAGTCTGGTGAGAGTAATGGTGATGTACCTTATCCGGGCTAGACAATTCATGTGAATGAGTATCAACAAATTTTGTGATACCCAATATCGAGTTGAGTCCAAAAATAAACGAAGACGGATATGCATCTCAGCAGGACAAGATACTCTAGTGTTAACTCGACGACGCACTGTAAGCCCCTCTTGTCTTTTGTCACATAACTTCTTCAGCCCTTCCTTGTTGCAGCAAAATCTTCTGCAAATAATCTCATGAGGAGGCTTCCGTGACTTATCTGTACTTTTTCTTCTCACGCTAAAACCTCTATTCCTTACAAAACAATTGTAGAAATTGTATGCTTCCATATGCGACAGGAACTGTTTCCCTATAAACTTATCTGAGCTTCCAGACATTTCTGCATGTGCATTCATATCCTACAAAAAAGTATTTACACGAATTAAATGAATATAAATATTTTTTAGATATCACTGTATTCTAAAATATAAGTTATATAAATGCGACCAAGGTCGCATAAGAGATGAAAACAATTTACTTCTTATCAGCTGTTGCGACCAAGGTCGCAGTTATCCGTATGAGAAGAAATCTATATTACTTCTTACTAAAGACTGCGACATAAGTCGCAGTAAATAAAATAAAGATTTCACATACGGCATGAAATCTATAATACTCCTTATTGAAGACTACGACCAAAGTCGCAGTAATCAGTATGTGAATAAATCTATATTATACCTTACTAAAGACTGCGATCTAAGTCGCAGTTATCCGCATGTGAAGAAATCTATATTACTCCTTAGTAAAGACTATGACCTAAGTCGCAGTTATCCGTATGTGAAGAAATATATATTACTCCTTACTAAAGACTGCGACCTAAGACGCATACCCTAGAAAAAAAGAATTCACAGCCGGAGATTATTTTCAAATAAGATTGCGACCGAATATTAAAACGTCGTCGCAGTACCTCATAGTCTAAAGAGAAAACATTAAATATCTAAGAAATTGTTTTTTAAATAGATATAAACAATTAAACCTGTTGATCGGCATGCAGAGATGTCAACCCTTCAAGATTTTCAATATTCTGAGAGAAAGTAGAACCAGATGCAATATCTTCCATATTAAGATCGCCGGTATACTGCTCAGACGTCGACATTAAATATTTTGCAGAAAAAAATTGATCTCAAAAGATTTTATATTTTCAGAAAAAAGTGTATCGCAGACTGAAAAGGTGAAACTAGATCTTCAAAAAGAGATCAGGAAATAGGGTGAAAAGTAATTTATATCATATAAAGAGCGGCAAAAAATAAAAGGGGGGAAAAATAATAATAAACAATAAGGAAAAGTTATCATAAGGGGTATTTGGTAATTTAACTTCTACCTAAAACCGGGCCGCAAGTCAGTGAGGTGACAAATTGAGCCACGTCACCGCAGGCTGAGAGAATACTCTCAGCCCGCGGGCTGATATACATT